>OY759210.1:66874029-67137573 GCA_963662105.1 Meiosimyza platycephala
GTAAAATGAAATGATGATGACTTGGATTAGGACATGGATGACGAGCTGATCAATGGAAGGATGACCGTTATTTGCCGCGGCACATTGGGAGTCCTCCGGAAACGGAACCCGTTATTCCTGCGGGTCCCGCTGAAGGAGCTGATGTGAGCTTGCTCTGCCGAGATGACCGCCGCGGTACGTATCAGAAACCAGCTACTTCGGGCCCTGGTCAGGGAGTGTGTATTGGATGCAGAAGTAGATGTTTGCATTGCTCCGGGCGAGCACTAGTCCGTCCGTGTCTTCCGGGACTAGCAAAGTGCAGGTCAGGCCTCAGGGAACTGGGGTAGGGGTGTCACCCCGAGGGTATACCCGTTCCTGGCTATTGCGGCCCGCCCCCCTACACACGATACGCTGAATTTCAAAACCGTATGTCAATTTTAAAGGAAACAACAGAGATGGACGAAAAGACGAACGACTACCCCTTCGACAAGAGATCAAAGCTGAGGAGGTCTCCGGTCGCTTCCACTAGCGCTGCCACTATCGCTGCTGCCATGGAAGTAGACCTAACAGCCCAAAACGATGGAACTCCCAACAGTGGAAACCAACACGGTGCATGTCCCAAGAGACTCACAAACGTGTTGAGAACAACACCTGGCCAAACGACTGCTAGAGGCAGTCAGCCAAAAAAGACGCCGGGACTGCCCAAACAGATTGAAGTAGAAGCAGTCAACACAGAAATTGTGACGTCTTTGCCTGTATCCACATCAGAAGATGAGAAACCCTCTCCGCGCCAGCAATACCTCCGCAAGCTGCGTGAAGATGAGGAGCAGGCACTGGCTAAATGCCGATTGGCTATTGCTAAGATGAAACAGGCCATGCAAAAACAGAGGAACATCAGCATGGATGTAAAAGGTGGTGTCACGGAATTGGAGGAACTGTTTGACATTATTACGCATAGTCGAAGAGCTTGGCGAAGATTGGAGGAGGAGAAAAAGAAGACCGCACCTCCGGAGACAAATGCAGCTGTAGCAAATGAAACTCCATCAGCCCGCCCGATAAGGCACGCATCGAGCCCGGCGCAGCCTAGTACAGGCAAAAGACCGAGGGAAAAAGAAAACACCACGGCCCTCCCGCGCCCAAAAAGGACAGCTACAAATGTGGCAAAGTCCGATAAAGCTGAAAAGCCGCAGGAAAATAACTCTGAGAAATGGCAAGAAGTCAAAAGACGAGCAAAACCAAACCCTCTCAGAAGAACGGGCGAAACAAAGAAGGAAAAGGAGAAAGAAGTAAGGAGAGGAGGGAAAACCCCAAAAAAGAGAAGAGAGAGAGGGCAACGGCCGAAACCGGAGGCAGTCCTCATAAAACCGACAGAAGGACATAGCTATGCGGAGGTGCTCAAAAACCTGCGTAGCAAAATTCAGCCGGAAGAGGTCGCCAATATAAGAGGCATCAGGAAAACGAGGACTGGTGCACTCCTCCTAGAAATGGAAAAAGGGGGAAAGGTGGGACCCGAATTTCTCCAGAGGCTGAAAACCACTGTAAAGGAAGATGCTTCTGTAATGGAGCTGAAACCAGTCGCTACAGTAGAAATAAGAGACCTGGATTCTCTTACTGTCCAACTAGAAGTTGAACAGGCCATCAAAAAGGTGCTAGGAGATCAACTTGAGGAAATGCGCGTCAGGGTAACAGCACCAAACAAGCGTGAGCAAATACGAGACTCTGCTCAAGCATCAAAAGATGTTTCCGATGTTTCGGAATGGGCCACTTGCAAATGGACTGCAAGGGACCGGATAGGAAAGGTGAAGGTCTGTGTATGAGATGCGGAGAGCCAGGACATAAAATAAAGGAGTGCAGCAAGAGACCAAAGTGCTGCCTGTGCACAGAAGCTGGGCGTAGCCGGGTAGATCATATACCTGGCTCAACTAAGTGCCAAGCGACAAAGTGAGAATACTCCAGGCCAACATGCATCGAAGCAGAACGGCTGATGCGCTATTAGAGCAGATGGCAATAGAGAAGAAAGCGGACGCTGTCGTTATAAGTGAACAGTATGGGCGAGTGAATAGAGAAAACTGGTTAGAAGATGCGACCGGTACTGCAGCAATCTGGCTGCCTAGCAACAGCAGGTTTGTCAATACACTTAAAGGTGCAGGGAACTGCTTCGTATACGTACAAAACACGAGCTTCACTTTGCTCAGCTGTTACCTAACCCCAAGCGATAGCATTGCTGAATTCCAGAAGAAGCTTGAAAGCATTGAAGACAAAGTGCTGGAAATGGGAGGTCCCTTTATCGTCGCAGGAGATTTCAACGCTAAAGCTGTCGAATGGGGAACGGCAGCAACAAACTCCAGAGGCAGACACGTGCTAAACATGGCTGCTAGGCTGGGCTTAGCCATCGCTAACATTGGCGCAGCTACGACCTTCAGAAGACCAGGGTGCGAGGCCACCACACCAGATATCACTCTAGTGTCAGAGAGCTTAGCTGGAATGCTTAAAGAATGGAGAGTCCTAGAAGATTTTACTAGTAGTGATCACCAGTATATCACTTACCATCTAGAATCAGGAAGTCGCCCCATCCAGGCACCAACAAGAAGAGGCACGCGAAAATGGAATGTAATCCGAATATTTGCTGGCAAATATCGACGAAAACTCATTGCCAACTGACACAACTAGGGGACGCCAGAACTCTCACAAATGCGACTATGCAGCGATTAGCTCAATGCTGCAACGCATCGATGCCTAAAGTTGGCACAAGCCGCAGAAAAGATGCCGTATACTGGTGGACAGATGAAATAGCAGAAATTAGACGGAACTGCCTACGGATGAGGAGGAAACTCACTAGAGCCAAAAAACATTTGAAGCTTGTCATAGAGCGTAGCAAAAGAGAAAAATGGGAGGAACTCCGCAAGGATCTGAACAAAAACCCCATGGGGTTCTCGGTTATAAGATCGTTATGAGAAGAAACTGGGCTCTAAAATTCCTGGCCCAAATATGGACGGCGATACCATGAGCAACATCGTTGATGCCTTATTCCCTACGCATAACCTGCAGCAGGAAGAACAAGACGCGCTGCCTGTTGGATTAACCCCATTATTTTCTGAAGAAGAATTAAAAGGAGCAGCAAAATCTCTCAAGAGTAGCAAGGCTCCAGGACCTGATGGAATCCCTGCAGAAATACTGAAAATAGTAGCGGAAAATCGCCCAAGTGTTCTACTGTCGATGTATAATGCGTGCCTTAAGGAAGGCTTATTCCCCGAAGTGTGGAAAAAGCAAAAACTAGTACTGATCAGCAAAGGCAAAGGAGATCCTACCCAACCATCAGCATACAGACCACTGTGTATGCTTGATAGCGCTGGGAAGCTGCTAGAGAAGATGATAAAAACTCGCCTATCCGCAGTTATTGAAGACGCTGGTGGATTATCGGAACGACAACATGGATTCAGAGCAGGAAGGTCAACTCTTGGCGCTATAGAAGATGTAGTGTCTAGCGTAGAGCACGCACAGCAAGGGAACCATCACTCCAAGAGGATTGTCTTGTTGGCAACACTAGACATACGCAATGCTTTTAACAGCCTCAGGTGGTCAGATATCATTGAAGCTCTTAAGCTAAAGTTTGCTACTCCGCAATATCTGCTGAGGATCCTGCAGAGCTATCTAAGGGACCGGGAGCTCATTTATGACACCTGCGAAGGAAGAAAGACAAAAAGGATAACATCCGGAGCAGCGCAAGGGTCTATACTAGGCCCAGACCTCTGGAACTTGAGCTACGACGGAATCCTCCGAATCGAAATGCCGGATGATACACATCTGGTGGGGTACGCAGATGACATTGCAGCTGTAATAACGGCTCGCAACACCGAAGAGGCCAGGAGAAAACTAAACCAGGTTATGCTGAGGACAAGGGAATGGTTGCAGGCTCACGGACTCCAACTCGCCACCGAAAAGACGGAGGTTATACTGCTTACTAAGCAACACATACCATTAGAACTGGAGCTGCCAGTATGCGACAGCATTCTTACAACAAAGAAGGTAGTTAAGTACCTCGGCGTAAGAGTTGACCCAAAATTGACATTTTGGGCTCAATTACAACACGCAGCAACAAAAGCAGCCAAGATAACAGGCATGCTTAGCAAGCTCATGGCAAACATCGGTGGACCAACGCAAAGTAAACGGAAACTTCTAATGGCGACAACAAACTCGATACTGCTCTACGGCAGTGAGATATGGGCAGGAACGCTAGAGGCGAAATGTCGGCAAAGGACGCTACTGTCAGTGCAACGAACTGCTGCGCTCAGAGTTGCATGTGCGTATCGCACAGTCTCCGAAGCGGCTGTGCTAGTAATAAGTGGGGTTATCCCCATTGACCTACTAGCCAGCGAACGGAAAATGGTCTGGGAGGCAAAAAAGGAGGGAAACCTGATAATAAGTTTTGCAGACGCAAGGCAGGAAACCCTCTCTAAGTGGCAGGACAGGTATCGCTCAGAAGTCAGCGGCAGGTGGACAAAAAGACTGATCCCTTGCATAAGAAGATGGTTTGAGAGAGACTTTGGCGAAGTAAATTATTACCTCACTCAGTTTTTATCGGGCCATGGATACTTCCAGAAGTATCTACACCGTATGGGCAAAACAGAGCACCCTTTCTGTATATATGGAGACGCTGATGAAGATGACGCAGAGCACACCTTCTTCAACTGCAATCGATGGGACAACGAACGCACATCCTTACAGGAATCAGTCGGCCAGTGCTCCGCTGACAACGTGATCGAAAGGATGCTGCAGAGCGAAGAAAACTGGAATGCAGTTGCAAGTTTTACTGAGGACGTTCTCAGAAAAAAGAAGTGGGACCTGGACGCAGGTATATGATTTGAGGACAAATCAAGGGACCTACCCCGAAGCAATGCTAACGCAGTCCCAGGGTAGGAGGCCTGGAGGTCAAAGGTTGTGGGTTTTAGTGAAGTGACACACTCTGAAGCTATGACGGTAGCTTTAGGATAGTGAATTGCATAGATATTGCAGTACATTTACCACAACCTTCCCCACGAAAAAAAAAAAAAAAAAAAAAAAAAAAATTATTATTATTATTATTATTATTATTATTATTATTATTATTATTATTATTATTATTATTATTATTATTATTATTATTATTATTATTATTATTATTATTATTATTATTATTATTATTATTATTATTATTATTATTATTATTATTATTATTATTATTATTATTATTATTATTATTATTATTATTATTATTATTATTATTATTATTATTATTATTATTATTATTATTATTATTATTATTATTATTATTATTATTATTATTATTATTATTATTATTATTATTATTATTATTATTATTATTATTATTATTATTATTATTATTATTATTATTATTATTATTATTATTATTATTATTATTATACAAGACGCGCTGCCTGTTGGATTAACCCCATTATTTTCTGAAGAAGAATTAAAAGGAGCAGCAAAATCTCTCAAGAGTAGCAAGGCTCCAGGACCTGATGGAATCCCTGCAGAAATACTGAAAATAGTAGCGGAAAATCGCCCAAGTGTTCTACTGTCGATGTATAATGCGTGCCTTAAGGAAGGCTTATTCCCCGAAGTGTGGAAAAAGCAAAACTAGTACTGATCAGCAAAGGCAAAGGAGATCCTACCCAAATATCAGCATACAGACCACTGTGTATGCTTGATAGCGCTGGGAAGCTGCTAGAGAAGATGATAAAAACTCGCCTATCCGCAGTTATTGAAGACGCTGGTGGATTATCGGAACGACAACATGGATTCAGAGCAGGAAGGTCAACTCTTGGCGCTATAGAAGATGTAGTGTCTAGCGTAGAACACGCACAGCGAGGGAACCATCACTCCAAGAGGATTGTCTTGTTGGCAACACTAGACATACGCAATGCTTTTAACAGCCTCAGGTGGTCAGATATCATTGAAGCTCTTAAGCTAAGGTTTGCTACTCCGCAATATCTGCTGAGGATCCTGCAGAGCTATCTAAGGGACCGGGAGCTCATTTATGACACCTGCGAAGGAAGAAGGACAAAAAGGATAACATCCGGAGCAGCGCAAGGGTCTATACTAGGCCCAGACCTCTGGAACTTGAGCTACGACGGAATCCTCCGAATCGAAATGCCGGATGATACACATCTGGTGGGGTACGCAGATGACATTGCAGCTGTAATAACGGCTCGCAACACCGAAGAGGCCAGGAGAAAACTAAACCAGGTTATGCTAAGGACAAGGGAATGGTTGCAGGCTCACGGACTCCAACTCGCCACCGAAAAGACGGAGGTTATACTGCTTACTAAGCAACACATACCATTAGAACTGGAGCTGCCAGTATGCGACAGCATTCTTACAACAAAGAAGGTAGTTAAGTACCTCGGCGTAAGAGTTGACCCAAAATTGACATTTTGGGCTCAATTACAACACGCAGCAACAAAAGCAGCCAAGATAACAGGCATGCTTAGCAAGCTCATGGCAAACAGCGGTGGACCAACGCAAAGTAAACGGAAACTTCTAATGGCGACAACAAACTCGATACTGCTCTACGGCAGTGAGATATGGGCAGGAACGCTAGAGGCGAAATGTCGGCAAAGGACGCTACTGTCAGTGCAACGAACTGCTGCGCTCAGAGTTGCATGTGCGTATCGCACAGTCTCCGAAGCGGCTGTGCTAGTAATAAGTGGGGTTATCCCCATTGACCTACTAGCCAGCGAACGGAAAATGGTCTGGGAGGCAAAAAAGGAGGGAAACCTGATAACAAGTTTTGCAGACGCAAGGCAGGAAACCCTCTCTAAGTGGCAGGACAGGTATCGCTCAGAAGTCAGCGGCAGGTGGACAAAAAGACTGATCCCTTGCATAAGAAGATGGTTTGAGAGAGACTTTGGCGAAGTAAATTATTACCTCACTCAGTTTTTATCGGGCCATGGATACTTCCAGAAGTATCTACACCGTATGGGCAAAACAGAGCACCCTTTCTGTATATATGGAGACGCTGATGAAGATGACGCAGAGCACACCTTCTTCAACTGCAATCGATGGGACAACGAACGCACATCCTTACAGGAATCAGGACCTGGACGCAGGTATATGATTTGAGGACAAATCAAGGGACCTACCCCGAAGCAATGCTAACGCAGTCCCAGGGTAGGAGGCCTGGAGGTCAAAGATTGTGGGTTTTAGTGAAGTGACACACTCTGAAGCTATGACGGTAGCTTAAGGATAGTGAATTGCATAGATATTGCAGTACATTTACCACAACCTTCCCCACGAAAAAAAAAAAAAAAAAAATTATTATTATTATTATTATTATTATTATTATTATTATTATTATTATTATTATTAATATTATTATTATTATTATTATATAATTGTTTTTGTTTTTTCTTGTTATTAAATAAATTTTAAAAAAAACCGTTATTTCGTATTTTTCTTATTTTAACCTCGTTAAATCGAAATTTCGTTAATTCGTATTGTTCTTATTTTAACTTCGCTAAATCGAAACCTCGTTAAACCGAAAATCCCTGTTATTCGAAAAAAATTGCCGGTCTCTTGCGATTACGAATTATCGGGATTCTACTGTATAACGTTTTTTTTGAAAAATTTTGGATGGAGTTACAAGCGAACAAAGTTCACAAAAAGCTACTTTTTTGGTCTTTTTTAAAAGTCACTAAATTTCAATTACTCCGTTTGAACACAAAAATATTATCTTACAAATATTTGAAGTGTACTTTTGTCCAAGTCGGACAAAATCTGTGAGTGCTATTTTAAAATCAATGAAAATGGGTAATTTCCATATTTTCATGCATTCCCGCATATAGGCCATTGACTATGTAATTAAATAAGGAACTAATTCGTAAAAGATATTTTATTGTCTTATATGTTCAATTGTTCCCTATAAAAGATAAATCCAACAGTGCTGTTAAATTTAGGCTTGGGCTTTTGAGACGGTGCGTATTTGTTTTTTTTTTATATTTTTTTTGTGGATATCTCGAAAACGATTCTTAAGAAAAGAAAAAAATGATTAGTATTTTTGGAATCTACGCCCCAAATTACATAGAAAAAAGTATTTGAGAAATAAGATTATTTTTTGTGTAAACTATATGAATATCTAGTGTGCTTAATGCGTATTTTAATATTTTCGGGCAAAACATATTGCGAAATTTTTCGGTCGCCACAAAGTACAACAACATTATGAAGGCCATTCCATTTTGAAATTAATCGAAACTCGTTGGGTTTGCCATTTACGTGCTTCTAAATCCATCTTTGAAAACTATATCCATATTATGAATACTTTGCCTCAAATGGTTGGCGAACGATTCGATGGTGATGACGTAGCAATAGCAGTCGGTTTGTCATACGTAATGGTATCGTTGGAATTTGTCTTCACATTAGTGTTTATGAAGAATTTATTGCAACCGATTGAACCAGTAACGAAAGCGATTCAAGGCCGAGCAATGGAATACAAAGATGCTATGCCACTCATTAGAGCTGTTTTTACAATGCTTGAAAAATGAGATCACAAAATAGTTTCGATCAATATTATTTTCGAACGATAGATCTGTTGGAACAATTAAAGCCCACAGAATCAGCTCACGCCTCAAATCGTCCAATTCGGAATAGACAGCAGTCAAAAATGCTGACAGAGTCAGTTGTTGATGAAACACCGGGTGAACGAAGCGAATCGATCATCATGCTGGAATCAACATTCTACGAAACAATCGATATCGTATTAATTGAAATGACTAATCGCTTTGTTACAAACAATGGCATTCGCACAGCTATCGATACAGCTGATGAAATGGATTTAGAAAAGCTGCACCCATTGGGCGATTTGGGCATCCAGTTACTAAGTGAAATTGAGCTCAAAATTGCCAAAGAATATATAGATAGAATTCGTTCGGAGAATGATCAATTAAACAAATTTAAAAAGCCAGAACAAAAAAAAATTAAGACGGTGGTGCTGACGGAGCTGTATAAGGTGCGTCAAGTAATGGAAAAAGTGTACAATCTTTTTGCAACCATCGAAACTTTTCCGGCTGGAACGGAATTATGCGAATCGTCATTTTCGGCATTAACACGAATTATACGGCCACAACGAATAGGCATGTTGACTGATTGGCTGAATAATTTATCGTTCCTGGCTTTCGAGCACAAACGTCTTGAGTTTATAGATATACACATGGTTTTTAAAAGATTCAATGCCCTGAAAGATCGCAGAGTACAGCTATTTTAAATTGTTATTGTTTAAAAAAAAATAAACTTTAAACCTAAGTAGTATAAACTATATATATAATTTTCTAATTGCTTTTGTTTTTGAAGTTTTCCTAAAAAACGCGTGAAGAGCAAATGAAACGCTAGGGGCAAATGAAGCGCTGGGGGGGGCTAAGCCCCCCTAGCCCCTATGGTGGGTACGGGCCTGAGCGCACCTAAAGTCAGCTCTGCGAGACCTTAGGGGTACTCTTTTTATTTTATTTAAATTTAGAGATGGCTTCTTCCCCAAAAAGGCTTAGAGAAAACTTACCTACTTTCTTAGCAATATTTCATCAAAAATAAAATAAAAATCAAAATATAATATTAATGTAATATTTTCAAAATAAAAATTTAGCAAATCCTACTTCAATTTAGGGGAAGGACTATAGATTGACTACCTTAAGGGCTGAAAGTTATTTAGTTTTCCCTATCATGTCCATTCAATCAAATGTCAAGCAAAAAATAGAAAACAATGTTTGGCAACTTGTTGGTTGTTTTAACTCTATCGGATTGTCTCTTATCAATAAATTTGGTTTGGTTTGGCATAAACGAACTACATTTGCTCATTTATAATAAAAAAATTTAGTTTCATTAGATTTTGTTTGAAATTATCACGAAAAAAAACCTTTAAAGAGGGGTTATTTTTAGGGACCTTGCGAATATTTTAGGTATTTGAGACTTTAATTTTCGTTATCATAGGCCCAAAGTGGCTCACAGCTTATTTCAACCTGTACCTTTTTAAATCTTTAAATGAAAATAACATCTAAGCAAAAAACAATGAAAAAAAAATGTATACGCAAATTTGTGTATAAAGAATATGTGTAAAAGAAAAATCAAAAAAATATTGCTGTTCGTCCCACAGCGGAGGGAAAAAGAATCAAGTTATCAAGCTTATTTCAACCAGTGAGTTCTGAGAAAATTTGAGATCGCGTGTCTCACCGAATAGCGGTACTTTTTTTTCTATGCTTCTCTCCTCATGTCCGCAATTGGTTTAAGCTATTTTTAGTATAGTTTCGCCGGTCGATTTGAGGACGCAAGTAAATTCTGAAAATGGAACGACGCACAACCATTGAGCAGTGGGAGTTAGTCCTCAATAATTTCAAAATCAGTCTCTCACGCCGGAAAATAGCGCAAATTTTTAATTTAAGTGACTCGACAATGCAGAGTATAACATCGCGATTTTTTCATGAAAACAGAGTGCATAATAAAGGAAGAACGGCACCCAATAAAATTTTAATCCAACTGATGAGCGCTATATAGTGCGGAATAGAAGGGAAAATCAATAGCTATCGGTTTCAAAATTGGCTACTGAGGCTTACCAGGAGTTAGATAAGTCTTGCAGTGTAGAAACCATCCATCGAGTTCTTCGGAAGCATGAATTGAACGGCAGAGTAGCTCGCAAGAAGCCATGAAGTCAAAAAAATCAGCATTGCCGTAGGTAGGTAGGACTTACAAAAATGTCCATCAAAGGATTCTTAGATTGAACTAAATGTTCTGGTTTAATAGCAATAGGAAGATGAAAATACAATATTTAAGTGTTCCTATGATTTTTTCTTGAAAAAATACCAGATATTGTAAGACATAATTGAAAAACTTAAGTTTTATTATTATTATTTTCACATAAAATATTAAACTACTCAACAAGATTTTCCACGACTGGCGATAACATTTTCTATTGTGAAAATCTCCGCAGAGTCCGAATATTTTTTTTTCAAACTTATTATTAATTTATTGTAACAACTCGCTTGGAGACTAACAATAAGTATACAGATCTTAAAAACTAATGGAGTTGAACTTTTTTAAGCCATTGCTAAGAAATCTTTTTTTTTCAAATTAAACTCTGTCTTTAGTTGTTGAAGGAGTTGCCAGTACACTCATCCCTCGATTTACGCGGTACTTCTTTTGCGCGGTTTTAAAATAATGCGGTTTCAAAATTTTATTTGACTAAATTTTTTTTTAGCTAAAAACACGTATAAGACATTTTTTTTTTCAGTTAAAAACACGTGGACATAAATAATATGACGAAGTTTCGTATATATGTAGTAAACATCATGGTGTAAAGACAAAGGTGGAGTCATGGTGTAATAACAAAGGTGGAGTAATTATGACACTTCTCTCATAAATTTCTGGATATTGGCCAGTAATAGACTCACATTGACATTCATCATCAATTCTACTTTATTGCGTTTCGTTTATTTTTGTCATATAGTTGTTTTTCATTATTGGTCATTAGGTTTTTCAGAATTCTATTGCGAATAAATAATTATGCTAAATCGTGCATCGGGTTTCAATCTGACACTAATAAGTCTTTTCTAATATTGAATAACAACAACAGCGACCAAATTTGTCACAATTAAAGTATTTTGCGCAACATTAGCAGCTTATCGTTCAGAAAGTTTTCTAGAACTTTATGCTTAAGCTCTGCAATTTATCAAAGCGCTTAACTTTATTGAAGGGGCAATTGAAATGTTACAATGGCAAAGTTAAAGCAAGTAAGCGAATACTCTCACGCTCTTAAAATGGCTTCAACACTTTTGGCTCTCCTTAATTACTTCACCTTTGCTATTACACCATGGTAAACATAATATTTTTTGGAAATATTTTGGTTTTACTTTCATGTTACTTTTTTATTTAATTTTCTTACTTTTTATAATTAATACTTTTGATATGTGATTGAATTTAAAAAATAAAAACTAATTCCATAAAATCTAATTATTTTATTTAATTATTATTTTTTATATAATCTCCAATTTTTCATCAGGTAGGTACGTACATATGTACATTATGGGTTCAGTTTACGCGGATTTTTTTTACCAATTATGCTATTTTCTTTGAGTTCTATTGCTCGATTTACGCGATTTTTAAATTCTGAAAACCAATCCACTCAATTTGTATGGACTTCTTGTCTCGATTTACGCGGTTTTGAATTACGCGATTTTTTCAAAAACCTATCTACCGCGTAAATCGAGGGATGGGTGTATACGTGTACATAATGGCTACAGTGGTGGTAAGTATTGTCTCTTTAGTCGAGATGTATTCGATGTTAGGAATAGGTTCCTAGCCAGCGTGTTTGCATGTTGCTGCAGTTTTAGTTGATATGATCGCTTTTTGATTTCCTGTAGCTCCTTATTAAAAGGTATACCAAGGTCTTGATGTATATTTATATTCTTTACATACCAAGGTGCGCCGGAAATAGTTCGAAGTATTTTTGGCTGAGACTTCTGCAATAGTTCTATATTTGATAAGCTTGCGTTGCCCCAGTTGGATTCCGTACGACCAAATAGGTATTAAGTATAATAGCATTATACAAAAGTACTTTATATTTAGATTTAGATTTAGTTTTGAGTGTTTATGTAGAAGCCAATTAATGCTTGATGGTATCAACTTCACTAATCGTTATCTTTTCATAAATTTCATGAAAAAATTAAGAACTTCAAAAAAAAATATGAAAATCCATTATCTATTGTGGAAATACCGACAGTTTAAAAAAAGTCCTTTAAAAATGTTTTCCATATTTTTAAATTTAGCATACAAAGTTCAAATCACGACAACTTTGAAAAATGTGGCTTTTGAGCGAAATAAAAGAATACGGGTCTCTTAAAATTTAGCATAGAATGATACCTGTAAATTTTGAACAAATCGATGACGTTGATGGGTCTGCTTTAATCGATTTGAAAAATAACACTAGTTTACAGCCAAAATGAACTTTGAATGCCGTTATTCATTTTATATGTAAAATCGGCTGCTGATTCTGAAAATCACAGTATTTTTTTTTCTTTCACGTCGTTTTGAGATATCGGTAATTTTCGGTTTTAGGACCAAAAAAAAAAAGTTGGTTTCACTTACTTACAAATATCTTAAGAACCAATATCTATTTATAAATTTACTATATGCTAAAGTAAAGGCAATTAAATTTCCTATAAATAATGCCCACTTTACTTTTTGGTTAGCTTGTTAGTTTTGGTGAAATAAATTGATTTCTAAAAAAATTTTTTTTTTTTTTCGAAAAAATGAGAAAAAAGTCAAAATCAACTGCAAATTTATAAAAGAAAAAAAAATGGGAAAAATCATTTTATTTTTTTATATCATAGTTTATATATCTATGAAGAAACTAAGATGTAAGAAAATGGGTTAAGAAATGGAAAAGTTATATAATATTGAATAAAAATGGCTACAAGCTAGTAAACATCTTATAATTAATAACCAGGGCTCGGATTTTGATGACAAGTCATCTTTTTTCTGCTGTGACATAGACATTTTCTGATGATGCAGAAACTCCGTTCATGATCCCCACTTTTCTAAAATAAATTTTTTTAGGGCATTTTCTGTCATTTTTGGTTTTTAGGTCATTTTCCATAGTTTACGGCATTTTTATGAGTCATTATTGTGAATTTTTACATAGTAAGCCATTTTTGTTATTTTTGAATTTTGATAGTTTCAAAGTTTTGCAATTTTTTTCTACTTATTCCATTTTTCTACAATTAAATTTTCAATTGGAAGGGGTTGCAAATTGCAACATCGTTTTCTAGTTAAAGTTTGTCTAAATTTGTCTCTTTCTTACTTACAGCAACAGAATCACAATATCTCGAAAACTGTGCCATTCAAAAAATTTTTATTTTCATTTCCGAATTCTGCAGGAAAAAGTACATAAGAGAAGTAACTTCTTATTAATGGAACATTTTGAGTATAAGCTAGTGTAGTTATTTAAAAAAAAATGCAGAATACGACTTTTCCAACTTTTAAAATCAATATATCTCTAGAATAGTAGTTCGTAGAGAAAAATAATATGAACCATTTTTGTGGAAAATTGCATGATCTACAACTTTTTTAAACCAACTTTTACGATGGCGCTTACCGTTTAAGAGAAATATGCGATATTTCTCAGTTTGACCTTGAATAAAAATTTTTGCAGAAGTAGGATTGGTGGGGACTTTTTACATTTTATTTGTAATAGTGTATTTAAGACGTGTACCAATTTTCAGCTCTATGCGAATTATTGCAAACCTACGCCTTTTTTTCGTCTAATTTGACTGAAGTATATGGTCGATGCGCTTATTTGTCAAAGCTCCATCTCGAAGAGAACAATTTAAAAGATTAGCTCCTGATATACCTTTACCTCCCGAGCCTGTTATTACAAAGTGGGGTACATGGCTCAGTGCGTGCATATACTACTGTAACAATTTTGAAACGGTGAAAAAAATTATAGACACATTTGAAAGTCTTGATCTTGGAGAGGCTCAACCAAATTTTTCCAGTGATGAAATAAAGGGTCAATTAGCATACATTAAAACTAGTTTCCTTTGGAAAATGGAATTGATCTGATTGGAAGTGTAAAAGAAACTCTTAGCGCTGTGCGCGGCCATGTTGGTGAGAGTGCTTTCGAAAATTTACTCAAGTGATGAACAAAATTGCGGATTTAATAGTTTGTGCGCTATAACAGAAACACTAAATGCCAAAAATTTTGGAAAAATGCAACTAAAAGCACATTTGGATGTTAACGATGTTCCATATTTTAAATATGCTCCTCTCGTCAGTGCTGAAGTGGAAAGAAGTTTTTCGATATACAGTAACATTTTATCCTACCATAGAAGATCTTTTAATTTCGAAAATCTAAAAATGTATACTGTGATTTATTGCAACGCAAATAAATAAAAAATTTTATTTAAAATTTTTTATAAGAAAACTTGCTGGTTTAAGTTTTTTTTTATTTTTTCAGGTAATTTTTTAGGTTTTTTAAGGGCTCTATGTCATTTTTTTTAGGTAATTTTTAGATGTTTTTTGAGTCATCAAATCCGAGCCCTGTTAATAACCCTAGTTTACAAATAATTAAAAAATTTATGAACTTTATGTGCCACTATGCATTTCATATGTAAAATCGGCTGCTGATTCTGAAAATCAAATTGTTTTTTTTTCTTTCACGCCGTTTTCGAGATATCGGTCACTTTCGGTATTTGGACCAAAGAAAAAAGTTGGAATCGCATATTCCATCAGTAAAACATTTGTCAGCCCCCGTTTTCGAAGATGCTGAATACGATAGCAGTATTCAAAATTCTTATGGAGTTGGACCCACCCCTCAAAATGGACAAAAGCCGCCCCCAAAATGACGAAATCGCATATTCCGCGTCTTCTATCGGTAAAATATTTATCACCCCCCGTTTTCGAGGATGCTGAGCACGATGGCGGTGTTTAAAATTCTTTCGGAACTGGCTCCACGCCCCAAAATGGCCAAAAATGGGCATTTGGGTCCGTTTCAGTTGATCTCGTCTCTTTGTCAGTGTGGGTTGGGTTTTTGTGTTGTTTTTTAATAAGTATATTTCTTTCTGTTTAATCATTTTGTTCAATAATAATAATTTTATTTTTTTTATCGTACTTAATTGTCACTGTGTAATAATTGGTGTTGGTAGAAATTTGATTTTGATTTAATTTTGTATTTGCTTGCTTTAATTTAATCTTTAATGTAAACATATATACATATGTGAGTACATTTCTTTCTACAAGCAGTGTAAGGAAGTGATCAGTTTTGTTTTTTCATTCCCTTTCTTGCTTTGTCCGCTTACATTGCTTTACCTTAATCTCATTAGGTTGTTGTTGTTGCCCTTCAACGGGTATATTTTCCACAATATTAACCCGTTGTAAGCGCTTTTAAAAATATTTTAAGTCAATATAAAAATAACTTTTTTTCATTATAACTTTTTCTTTTCTTTTTTCATGATGGATTATTTTTCGTCTGAAAACTTATTAGCTTGCTCTTTAAGAGATCAATGTAAAAGTCAAAATATATTGAATGCCATGCTTTCCTGTTCAGGTCCCTGTGAACAGGTGTTTCATGCCTCATGCGTAAACCTAACTAACACCGTTACTGATTTACTATCTTGCAGGGCCCTGTCCCCGTCGGTTTTTTTCGACAAAATTAAGCAATTTGCGGAAAACCTCAACAATCTGAATATTAATTTCAGAGATATTCTAAATAATTATTTAGACATAACTCCCTATATTGAAAAAAGCCCTAATGAGGCTGTCTCACCCGATGTTAGTTTGGTGGAAAATAAAACTATTACTGAGGCTGCTATGGTTTTTTCTTCTACTCCATCGATCTCTACTTTACCCAAGCATGCTATTACCCTGAAAAAGAAAAGAAAACCTAAACAAAAATTGCAAAAAAATCGAAAGTCGAATGAGAATTTGGGTAGTATGGGGGGGACAGGTGGCACTGCTGTTAGTCGTAAAATAACTCCTTTAGATCCCACTCTAAATACCTCTCCATCTACTTTCAATTTTCCCGCTCCTACTGCTGTTTACAACCATCCATCCCTTTCCTCCACTTTAAATACTCCTGCTTCCATTTCTGTCATTCCTAATCCGCAAGGGGTTGTTACGATTGGTGGTTCTGTTGCGCCTGTCTCCTTGCAAGCATTGCCAAGGTTGAAATCGATTTTCATATCGCGACTTCAATCTAACACTACTACTGATAGCATTATAAATTTTATAAAACAAAATCAAATTATTCCTGCTGGCGCCTTCGTTTCTTGCAGGAAAATCGGTAATAAACCTGCTCATGCGTCTTTTAAAGTAACTGTGGCCTCGTCTCATGTTTCTGCCATTCTCAATTCTAAGGAATGAGTGGATAATATTTACAATATACCTCAGAATTGGAGTAAAAAAAAAAATAATAAGACTGTCAGACATACTGTCCCTTCCAGTTCAAAAAACTGAAGCGGCTATCCCTTTACTATCAAAATGTAAGGGGTTTGCGTTCTAAGACGCATGACATCTTTTTAGTCACTCAGAATTTTTCTGAGGATATTATCGATTTTACCGAAACTTGGTTAAATAACACATTTCTCAATTTGGAACTGTTTGACAATAGTTTCAATGTTTTTAGAAGAGACAGACACTTGAAAGATATTTCTTCTGTTGGTGGAGGCGTCTTAATAGCCATAAAAAATCATTTAACTAGTTCATTAATCGAAATTGCCGGCGCATCTAATATTGAACTATTATGCGTTAAAGTTACACATTGTAACTCCAATATTTCTATTCTTAACGCTTATGTTCCTCCAAATAGTAGCGCAGATGTCTACGAATGTCTTTCGATGTCCGTAGAACAGCGATTCTTAAACTGTGGTCCGCGGACCCCTGGGGGTCTGCGAAACTATTTCAGGGATCCGCGAAACAATTTTGACATCAATAATTTTACATCATCAAACTTTTCGCTTTATTCAAATAACTCATTTATTAAAAATTCTACATGGCCATGACTTTTTGAATGATTGCACATATTTTTAAAAAACAAAGTGTGCATATATTTTTGTTCAAACCCTGAATACCCAGCACCAAACAGTTTCAACTCTTCGCACTGTTTGACAACATAATCAGTCTTTATAAATTTCAATTTTAGCCTACAAGGTGCAGGTTCAAATAAATTTAAAGTTGAAAATAAAATAGAAGCGATTATAAAAAAACGCATTCAAAATATGTGTATGAGTCTTTTCCAAAACTCAGCGAATTTATTGAATTTTCTAATAAAGATCTCGATAATGACAGGCGGCTGCATTTTATCGAATACTAAACCCATTAATAGCCAAGACCTTTTAAAATCAAAAATCATCGACTATGTGAATTTCGTTTTTATGAGAATGACATAAAATGCTTATAAAATATGAAAAAAAAAAAAAAAAATTTCAATCAGTAGGTTTTTGAGCCTGTTCCAAAACTGGGACAACGGCAGAATATATGAGCATTCTTTAAATCTTTCTCTCATCGCTCCACATGTTTCTTCACTTGGCCATACCAAGTACTCGTGCGCAAAGTCCGATCTTTTTGTCATATGTATTTTTTTTTTAATAATGGAACTTATCGTGGACTCCGGGTACCCAAATTGTTTTCCCTGATTCTTCTTTTAACGGTTTCTAAACTCACTGCTATATTGAGCACTTTCCTTATTTCCGTAGTAGGCACAAACGGATTATGTTTCGAAACCCATATTGCACGATTCACGTTCCGGGAGGACATGGAAGGCTTTCGTCCTCGTGTTTTTCGTTTATTTGTATATTGTATCACCATTCCGAATCACTTTCGAACAACATCCAATAGAATTTTGAATTTAATTATAAAATTCACCTTGCGAAATGAAACTTTTAATAATTAAACGTTGCCCTGGCGTACAATGCTTCCCACAGCCTACTAAAATGTAAAAACTAGGAGAAATCAATGCAATGTTATACAAAAATGATAAAACTCATATTTTGCAAACAAATTTTTTAATTAAAAGCAAATAGCTGATCGTAAGAAGTAAACGAGTTGAACACTACTATTATTTTGACCGCTCGAAATTGCAATATACTCAATATAATAGCAAACTTAGAAAGTACCGTTATTTTTTTGGAACAAAATATCATGTGCTTATTTTGTGTACTTATCAAGTAACTGTATTTTGAAAGAGTAGAAGAAAAAAAACTTAATTTGTTCGAAATATTTTCTTTGAATTCAAAAATGGTATCGCACTACTATTATTTTGACCGCAACTGTAAGTTTAAGAACCCCTGCCGTAGAATACATAATAAATGAACTAGATACTAATGACATTTTATTGTTAGGTGATTTCAATCTGCCTGACCTTAAATGGATTCCTTCGGATGATGGTACATATTTTTATGCATCGTGTCCAAAAACTCGACAACAACAAATTTTGTTGACGAATTACTTTCTAATTTACAACCAGGCGCGGATCCATGGGAGGGGCAATGGGGGCAAGTGCCCCCCCCCCCAAGCACTCAAGATGAATCACTCAAATAATGAAATAATGATTTGCTAATTTAAAGACAGGTCTTCTCTTAAAAAATCTAACTAATTAATTGTTTTATTTATTTTTTTTACGGAACACAACTATGTATCTATATCAGTGATGACATTTGGGTTTTGTGGAAATGTACTGAATCGTTAGTTCAAATGTACTTTTTAGAGTCCGAAAGTACTTTTTCACTTTTTTGGTGAAAATACCCAATTTGACAAAAAAAATTAAATTTTTGCTCCAATTTACTAAAAAAAATTTCGAAAATGGAAAATATGGCTAGGTGTTCCTTAACTAAACTAACTATTTTCGCATGTATTTTGTTCCTGTAATTTTTTCTTCAACGCATCGACTCGTTCACCTCTTGCCGTTACTCAACTCAATAGAACAAAATACTTGCGAAATACCCTTTCGCGCTGTATTTCTCATAGCAAACTGCTGAAGCACTCTTTGAAAATAGCTTTTTTAATGTAAAAAAAACTCAGCTTTCGATTAAAAGCATTAAAAAAACTATTAAAAATACCGTTTTTGAGATGTAACACGTTTTGTGATTTTTCACCAGGAAAATGGAAAATCTGAGAAAACCATTGGAAAGCTGAGGAAAAAATACATCGAAATGATGTGTCGGAAAATTTTTTTAGGAACATTTATGTACCACCAGCACGAGTTGAAAACAACAGAGTTTAGCGCTCGCACACCGCGCTAGGACATTTGACGTGCTTTTCTAAATTTAATTTTACCATAATTTTGTAAAAGAAAAGTGATTTTTAATTCCAAATGTACCGAAAATGTACTGAAAATTTCACCAAATGTACTGAAAATGAACCAAATGTACCGAATGTACTGAAAACTTGTCGAATGTACCGAAGACGATTTTTTGAGACGCAAATGTACCGAAAAAAGTACAAATGTACCGAAAATGCCATCACTGATCTATATATCGATATATCGCGCTTGAATCTCAAAAAGAAAAACGACTAAAACTTTAATATTACAAGTGTTTGTGTATTAGACATGTTCAAAACAATCTCAAAAAATTAAATTTATTTTTATCATTAATTTTTTTAAGAGAAGTTGATGTGGTATCATTGACAATTTCCAATTATAGTGTATTAAGCTGAATGTAATAAAAACAGGGTTTGAGGTGTTACACAAGAAATACCAATACTAGCGCAGAGACAATACATTTTTTCGTTATATGTAGGCTTAAGAAATAGCGGTAAATTTTATTCCGATACTTTCTTATGTATGTGTGCATATGGAAAATCGAAAAAAAAATAAAAATTCAAAATTTCATATAAGAAAAAAGTCTAATTTTTTCATATTTTTACTTAAATTCCCAAAATTGCAAATTTTGCAGCTCTGGTGTCAACCCTAGAATTTTTTTTTGTTTTAATTGAGGATATACTCAAATATTAATAAATTTTCGAATTTCGAGTGTTTATGATGATTTCTAGAACATTAGATTTTTTTGAACACGTCAAGCTCGATTCGGATGACTCTTAAAATACATGAATTGAACATTATAATATTTGAAAAATGTGAATGACATTAAAATATTTGAAGTTTGAAAATATTTGAAGTTTGAAAATATTTAAGCTTAGAAATATTTGAAGTTCGATGGTGTCGAATCCTCAGAAAATACGTGTTAATGGAAAACAAAACTTTTACATGAAAAACCGTGTGAAACGAAAACAACCTCAAATGTACTGAATCCAGTCATTTATTAAGCAAAAAATTGTACTTAAATTATTAAATGATACAGAGCCATAGTTGTCGTTCACTTAGTACTTTTTACACCAAAAAATATGAAATTATAAAAAATTTTAAAAACGGTTAGAGTTAAAAAAAATATCTTGATGTCAATGATTCACATGAACTGATACACATGTAATTTTATTACGCATATAGGATAGAAAATCACCTTTTTTTTAAGTTTTTTTTCAGATATGATGTGTATGTACATTAAATTTTTTCTTTTTATTTTTTTTAAGGAGCTGTTATCTTTAAAGTAAGTTTACGGCATGAAGAAAAATTTGACGAAAACTCAGCTCTCTAACTCAATTTTATAAGGTGGCGCCGAAGCCTGTTAGTTTTACATGTAAATTGTATGGAAAAACTTTATTTTATTAAAAAGGTATCTGAATAGTTTTTTGCGCTGAGTCCGAATCTGGCATCAGAATTGACCCATCGGTGCCACCTTACAAAATTGAGTTACACAGCTGAATTTTTGTCAAATTGTTCTTCATACCATAAACTAACTTATAAGGCAACAGCACCTTAAAAAAAACAAAATGAAAAAAACTTAAATCATCCTAATTCATTATTTTAGACTTGATGTATGTATGTAACTGTGCTTTTTTTATAGTTTTGACAAAGTACTAGATTACAATTGATTATAAATAAATATATGTGAAGCCTAAATGTTCATTTTGACCAATATTTTAAGTAAAATTTTTGATTAAAAAAAAAACGTGTTTAAAAAGTAGCGTGAAAAAAATCTACTGGCAAAGTCTACTTAGTAACGCCTGTATTACATGGCGAGTGAAACCGAATGAGGTGCTGGTTTGAATGATGGTAAAACAGGAAGAGGAAGCACTTGAAAACTCGTGCCCCCCCCCCCCCAATCAAAAATTCTAGATTCGCCACTGATTATACCAAAGTATGACTCATATTACACCTATCCCTCGATTTACGCGGTACTTCTTTTGGGCGGTTTGAAAGTAACGCGGTTTCAAATTTTAATTCATTAAATTTTTTTGCAGTTAAAAACACGTGAACATACCTACACAATATGACGAAGTTTCTTATAAATGTAGTAAACATCATGGTGTAAATACACGGTTAGAAATCTTGGAATATATTTTAATACAAGCGAAGTATTACAAAGATTTTTAATACAACTTTGATTATATTTAATACTTTTGAATAGATTACAAAATTTTGTAATGAATTTTAGTAGTATGTTTATGCCAGTTCTGGACCACATTTTTCATATAAAAGTTGGTTCGACCTTGAGAAGGTCATTTGTATCTATCATCTCGCTCGCACATATGTATACATGTATGACTCATCGCTTGGTTGCGCAATAGCTGATAAGAATTGGTTGCGCAATAGCTGATAAGAATGATTCATGCATCCGGTTTAGTTAAGAAACAAAACATGCTTTCACACGAATTTCACAACACTAACCGCAGACGGTGGGGGTTGCGCATTTGGTTAAGATAAGGAGTTGTGGTGCGGGGCCGGGGATCGGGAGCCGGGGATTGAGAGGTGAGTCATGCATCCTGTTTAGATAACCCCCTTAACTTGTTGTAATTATAATTAGTTTAATTAGTATAAAACTATCATTTGAAGAGATTTGACGATTATTTTAATCAAAAATGAATATTGAATTTTGTTTAAGTCTTTTACAAAATTTTTTGGATGCAGAACGAGAAATTTTAAATTAGCATTACATTTTTCTTAATGAAGTAGAATGTAAATTGATAGAATATTTACCTTATGATAAGGTAAATTCTAAATATGGTGATCACTATAAAAATTGTACCTGATAATGACCAGATCATTACCTGATAGTGACCAGATCACTACCTGATAGTGACCAGATCATTACCTGATATAAAGCAGATCGTTACCTGATAGTGACCAAATCATTACCTGATAAAAAGCAGATCGTTACCTGATAGTGATCTGGTCACTATCAGGTAATGATCTGGTCACTATCAGGCAACGATCTGCTTTATATCAGGTAATGATCTGGTCACTAAGCAGATCGTTACTTGATAGTGATCTGGTCACTATCAGGTAACGATCTGCTTTATATCAGGTAATGATCTGGTCACTATCAGATCACTATCTGGTCACTATCAGGTAATGATCTGGTCACTATCAGGTACAATTTTTATAGTGATCACCATATTTAGAATTTACCTCATCATAAGATAAATATTCTATCAATTTACATTCTACTTCATTAAGTAAAATGTAATGCTAATTTAAAATTTCTCGTTCTGCATCCAAAAAATTTTGGAGAAACATCACATGAATTTTTTCAGATTTTTAAATACATTTTTTAAGTGTCTCAAAGCAAAAATATATTTTTATTATTATTATTGTTAGCATTAATTATAAAATGTTGTCAAACCATTTCAAAAAGTTATTCTAGAGTAACTTAAAAACATTCATTTTGTTTGTTTTTTAATGAACTTTAAGACCTACGTTCTAATATTGACACAAAAAAAATTTTAACCAATGAAAATTAGACCATGAAAAATAAAACATAATAAGTAACAATTTGGTGGCTTTGAGCCACCTTTAAAAATCTGAAAAAATGCATGTGATGTTTATTCATGATGTAGAACGTGATGCCAAAGTCTCAGCAAGAAATTTAAAAAAAAATTTTTTTGAATTACCCAAGTCTAATTTTCATACTTGATATTTTTCTCAAACTTAAAACTGCTGTAAATTTGTTGCGAAATGGCCTAAAAGGTCCTACAAAATCTTAAATTGTAGATTTTAATGTCAGCTATAAGGTAAGTATTCAATAAAAGATGAATATGAAACACAACACATCAGGGGTCGATTAAATCTATAACCGACCCACTCGTTTTGAAAAAAAAAAGCTTCATCACTATGTTTCAAACGTTATATCATCGAGCCTGCTGAACCAAAAAAGTTTTACCATGTCTTGTTTTAAAGGTTTTTGAGAGCTCTTTCGAATGAGATTTTGTATATTAAAAAAGTTAATTTTATTTAAAGCATGATGACTTTTTTCTTTAAAAAAACGTTAAATTTCGCCTTTTTAAAGCAGTTTTTCGTTATTTAAGAGGATTAAATTTTTTTTTTTGTCAATATTAGAACGTAGGTTTTAAAGTTCATTAAAAAACAAACAAAATGAATATTTTTAAGTTACTCTAGAAAAACTTTTTCAAATGTAATAATAATAAAAATATATTTTTGCTTTAAGACACCTTAAAAAAGGCATTTAAAAATCTAAAAAAATTCATGTGATATTCCTCCATGATTCTAAAGTATCATCAAGAAATTCGAAAAAAAAATTTTTTTTCTGAACAACCCTAATGTACATATGTACATTATGGGATCAGTTTACGCGGATTTTTTTTTACCAATTATGCAATTTTCTTTGAGTTCTATTACTAGAAAATACGTGATTTTTAAATTTTGAAAACCAATCCACTCAATTTATATAGACCTCTCATCTCAATTTACGCGGTTTTTTCAAAAACCAATCTACCACGCAAATCGAGGAATAGAGAAACGATACAACACCGTTTTCTAAAAAATTAATCAATAGCTCAAGGCATAAGTAGCGTAGAGTAGGGTTGGCTATTTGCCCTCCCGCGGGCGCGAGCAATGAAACGTGCAATCGTTCGGCCCGCCGTGCAGTTGCTGATCTCTATGCGCTTGTTCGTTTGTCAAATAAATATGCAAGAACCCAGTCGGAATCAAACGTGCAGAAACAAAACAAATGTGCGCAACTGAATTGCGATATGGCCAGTTGAGAAAAATGCAGGTCAAAGACATTATTTCTGCGAAAGTCAATTTTTTTCGTACATATTATTGACTTGTAAAAAAATGAGAAAGTAAATAAACTGCTCTTGTGTGCATCATTTTTGTAAAAAAACTCATATTCATGGAAAATAGTTTTAATTCTCGGAAAAGTACTTTTTGTTTCTATTGATGAATTTTGAGTTTAAAATTTTTTTTTGTAGCCATGCGATGCTTTCGCAGTTTATTTATTTATTTACATCAGTGATGCAAGAATTTCTACTGGGTTCGTTTAAAATTCTATACACATTTATACACATTTTTTTTTCGTTGGAATTCCTACACACATTTATACACATACTTAACCTTCCAGATCTACCAACTTAGTGGAAATGAAAATTTTTCGACTAGTTTCTTCTAAAACTCTTATATAAATAATGGGCCTCAAAAATAAATTTATAAATTTTAAAACAGTAAATTTATCCAAAAAAATTTATTAGAATACATATTTCCCCTCTCGCAATAATCTAACACTTTATAAGCATAAGATAAGAAATTTGTTTTCATGTTAATTTATATTATCTGTGTCTGTTTACTCGCCAAAAGTTAACTTAAGGCGCCTTTTGTTGCCTAAAACCACCTAACTCGTGTCTGTTTACTTCCAAACGTAGTTAAATATGAGCTTAAAAATGAGAGAAATCAACAGGTGTCTTAGATGTCAATAAAAAAATATTAAAAAAAAAACTTTAATTTGTTAAAGAAATAATTTTTTTTGAATTAATTTTAAACTATTCCTCTTGATCATAAATGGGCCGATTTGAAACTTTTTCTCACTAATATTATATTAGAAAGGTTATTAGATTTCTTTAAGAGGTCGTGGCACTCAATGCGAAAAAACGCTGTCTCGGCTGAGCCGCTTCATTGATTTTGATGAAGTTTTCTATGCAGGTAGATTGAATCCTGAGTGAAGATATTTGCTTTGAGTGGGTGATGCCACGCCTATAATAGGAAAAAACTTTTTCCTTGCTAAATAAAAGGACCGATTTTGATGGAATTTGGTACAGAAATAGACTGAATTCCTATGGAAAGGTGGAGAGGCTGTGAGGAGAAGCAGTGCAAAATGTATTTTCTTTCCAATAGTAAGCGGTGCCACGATTCCTTCTTTCAGTGAGCATAACGCTGACACGGCTGATCTGCTATTCTGCTGATTAAACTTGCAAAACTGATGCACCGCTTTGATGAAATTTGGCATAGAGATAGTTTGAACCTTTAGAAAAGGTATTTAGTTTGAAGTGGGTGGCGTTAGGCCCTTAGAAGGAAAATATGTTTTGTTAGCTAAGCTAATCGACTGACTTTGATGAAATTTGGTATGGAGATATGTAAGAATGAGACAGGAATAAGGCAACATGATACCATCAATTTTATTTTTGGAAGCGTTGACATCAAATAGCTCTTCCTTATATCAGTTTTTTAATATTAAAAACCAAAAATATGGTTGAATTTAAACCAATGGTCGAACTCTAGTTATAATAAATAACACTGGTCAACAGTGGTTTTGTTGCCCTGGATGTTTCTGCGGATTTCTATAGTTTCATGCACCCAGTCTACGAATATATTCATGAAAGTACTGAATTGGCTCTAGTTTTTAAGATATTGATGGATTTATCTATATATAAATGAAACAAAGTCGGGTTAGTTACAATCTGTATAACTTAAGAACTGCTGGACCGATTTTAATGATCTCTAATTTTTAGGATTTGTATCCGCCCCGAAAATGACATAGGCTATAAAACTTGTTTCTAAGTTGCATATTTAGGGTGGCCCTTATACAAAAATATTTTAAAAATAGCATTTTCACAAAGACCACGTGATCGATTCACACCGAATTTACACCACGTAGCTCTTATATCAAGTGGTATAGCTTAGGCTATAAAACTTTTACTTGGGGTGCATATTTAGGGTAGTTCTCATACAAAAATATTTTTTAAATAACATTTTCACAAATACCACGCAACCGATTCACATAAAATTTACACTGCGTGTCTTTTATATCAAGAAGCAAAGCTTAAGCTATAAAATTTTTATATAAAATGCTTAAAAAAAATAAAGATCATGTTGCCATCTCTAGTCCTTCCTTAGGGTTCAATCTATCTCCAAACCAAAAATATTTTTGAATGAGGACCACTCTAACTATGCACCCTAAATAACAATTTTATAGCCTAAGGTATGCTTCTTGATATAAAGGACACGTGGTGTAAATTTCATGTGAATCGATCTCGTGGTCTTTAAGAAAATTTTATTTTAAAATATAAAATAAATATGCACCCCAAATAAAAGTTTTATAGCCTAAGCTATGCCATTTGATATAAAAGCTACGTGGTGTAAATTCGGTGTGAATCGATTACGTGGTATTTGTGAAAATGCTATTTTAAAAATATTTTTGTATAAGTGCCACCCTAAATATGCAGCCTACGTAAAATTTTTATAGCCTATGTAATTTTTGGGGCAAAGACAAATGCAACAAACTAAAGATCATTAAAATCGGTCCAGCGGTTCTTGAGTTATACAGAGTGTAACTAACCCGATCTTGCATCATTTATATATAGATAAATACATCAATATCTTAAAGACTAGAGCCAATTCAGTACTTTCATGAATATATTCGTAGACTGGGTACATGAAACTATAGAAATCCGCAGAAACATCCAGGGCAACAAAACCACTGTTGACCAGTGTTAATTTTGTTGAGCTGTGTAATCAGTCGCTAAAACTAACTTCTTATAAAATATAACTATTTCTTTTACTGTTAATTAACTTTAAATGCGCTTTCATAAGAGCCATGAATTTTTACTATGCTCTGTGATTTCTTTTAGCTATAAATGCCTCATCAAAGCAAGAAATATAGTTGCTTTTGTTTAGCTGTAATCTTTCCATTAAAGTATATTTCATAGCTAAAGAAAATAACAACGAAGCTGTGCTAGTTCTTAACATCTATTTAGGCTGTATAAGCGCTTCTAAAGCAGGTTTAGAAAATATTTTCAAACAATACTAATATTAAGCTAGACACAGGCTGTCAAAGCGTTTTTAAAGAAAAAAAATTGACTTTTAAATAAACCTCCAAAAAAGCCAATAAATGGCTTGCTTGCCCTGCCAATTGCATTAAAAGTGTTTTTACAGCACACTCCTAGCAATAATTGCACACGGTCGGTTTCCAGGAATGTACTTGCTTTTAAACGTGAATTTGGTGTCAGTTTTGAGAAAAATGTGCCTAGTGAGCTTTACTTGTCAACTGACGATATTTGAGTAACTTTTAAAGAAATTTACAAATTTTCATTAAAATGTCAATTAAGACTTTTTCGTATAAGTATATTTTTATTTTCTCAGGAGCAATTTTTCTTTGTATCGTTTGAATCACTCATTTCATAAGAATTTGAAGAATATTGATGAAAACAATTTCGATTTATTTGCTCAAGAGCAACAAGCTTTTATTTATTAAGTTGCCTTAAATTTAGTTATGCAATAACTTTGTTAAAAAAAGTACGCTGTCAAGTTTTTCCAAAATTTCAATTAATATTATGATAATAATTTTTTTTTTTTTTTTGCTAATTACGCGTATTCTGACCTACATATGAGACGTTTAGTTGCAAAACCGGCTATGTCCCTTTTTCCTACTTTTGGAAAAACAACGAAAAACGTTTATCTCCATCCAGATTCATTGAAAAATTAAAACGTATTTCCCACATAAAAGCTTACAAAATTTCTTACTCAAAACACGACAGATCAGACTTTTCGAGTTTCATCTGCCTATGTTTTTTTTGTTTGAAAAAAAGTGGACTTGACCTGTTTTGACATCAATGTACTGTACCGGTTTCGAAAGCAACTTAATGGCCTTGGCCGGTTTCGAAATCTATGCTTCAAAAATAAATTTTAAAAAATGTACCTAATATTTTTGTCAACAAAATTTTTTTAATATAAAAAGATAGTAGAAAGATAAAGCATGGTTTAGATTTAGATATATGAGAATATATGCAATTGGACACCTCATATAATAATTGGCTGAAAACTAAAGAAAAAATTCACTTAAAACGGCAAAGGAAAACGTTTGGCAGAAATTTGTCGAAGTGACATTCGTTCTTGAAACCCAAAAAATGGAAAAAAAGTTAGTTTATTTATATGTTATCAAAAGTAATTTTTTGGCAAACTTATTCATCTTGAATACCTCACAAATGGTTGAACTTGCGTGATAAATGCACGTAGCTTTTTTAAGAAATATTGTCTTTTCTACCTATAACTCTTGTTCGGACTGAATATCTGTCCAGTTAATAGGAAGCGAGAAAATATTTTTTGTGAAACATGATCCCGATTGAATAATATTAACACGTAACAGCAATTATTCCATGTTTCCCGTTTAAGATATTGTATTTTGGAAACTTAATTTTTTTTAACTTTTTCAATTTGTAATGATTCAAACTTAATATTTTTCACAATTCCAAATGAAACGGTCTTAAAGACCGTTGTCCTAAGTATTAACCATTAATTAACAATTTATAACACAATTCGACAATTCTCAGTATCTGAAACCCAAACATGCTTTTCCAAGGGTTTTCGACGTACTGAATTCGAATCCGAGGTCAAAATTTCTCTGGTGATTTCGATTTTTTAACCTAGAAGTACGTTTTTCAAGTTACATATTTGAGGTTATATTACATCGAAAGGTAATTTTTATTTACAAAATAACTACTTTTTCTCTTCAAAATACACTATGAATTATATCGATACCTTTTATTTTCTTCGAAACATCGTAAATTGAAATTTTTTATGCAGGTCTCCATAAAAATCAAATAAAGTTTCAGTAGGAGAATGTGTAATTAATTTCAATTTAGAATATATATATAATACAAAGGGCTCAGTCCAAAATATTAAGATTAATTACAGGTGCACCATGGTACATAGGGAATGAAATTATTCACCGAGATCTATGCATCCCATTGGTAAAAGATGAAATAAATAAAAATAAACAAACCTACGCCATAAGGTTGATGCATCATCCTAACCCATTGGCTCGTAATTTAACAAACATAGAGAATCATTCCAGACTGAAAAAAAAGGATCGTCCTTCTATGGAAGTTGTGCATACTGCACAGCACCGAACCGAACTTATTAGCGCTAACGTCATCGTGCAATCATCGTGAAGCAGATGAGGACTCAGTACCGGGACCTAGTTCGTCTCGGGCACAGTCCTCCAATACAATCCGACCTCGGCAATTCATCGCAGCCAGCTCCTCCTCCGATGAGGACGTGTGCACGAGACCTAGTTCGTCTCAGCCGCTGTCCGATAAATTGGAGAGTGCAGCAACAAGAGACCTAGTTCGTCTCGGCTACCATTAGAGTGAAAATATTTAAGTAACTGCTGCTTTCAGGCATCTACCCGACCAGATGAGGTCAGCCGTTAGCGCGGATACTTAAGTCACTGCAGCTTTCAGGCATCTACCCGACCAGATGAGGTCAGCCGTTAGCGCGGATACTTAAGTCACTGCAGCTTTCAGGCATCTACCCGACCAGATGAGGTCAGCCGTTAGCGCGGACACTTAAGTCAATACAGCTTTTATTCATTCTACCGACCTGACGAGGTCAGCCGTTAGCTCGGAAATATTCCATTTACTTATATGTATTATTTTACATACTTTCGCAATTTATGAGGGCTTATAAGCTCAGTAATGTTGAATAAATAAACAAGTCCCTGCTTTTTGTTTCTGGAGACGAGTTCATTATTAAATTATATATTAATTATACATAATATTAATATATAATAATGTTACTTAGTATAAGATTTTAAAACTTATGGTTAGTCTCTAAAGAGAAGATTCAATAAATAGAAAGAAGTTAAAAAAAAAAAAAAAAATTTGAATATTTCTGAGAAATATCGATATAATTCATAGTGTATTTTGAAGAGAAAAAGTAATTCTTTTAAACCCAATTACATAATGCTTTTATAAGTAAAAACTACCTTCCGATGTATTAAAACCTCAAATATGTACCTTGAAAAACGCACTTTTAGGTTAGAATATCTCGAAAACCGAAACCACCAGAGAAATTCGAATTCAGCACGTCGAAAACCCTTGAAAAAGTATATTTGGGTTTCAGATACTGAGAATTGTCGAACTGTGTTATAAATTGTTAATTAATGGCCAATACTTAGGACCAGGGCCGTATCTAGGGGGGATGGTAGGGGATAGACCCCCCCCCCCCCGAAATTTTTTGACTAACACTATATAGAAACGATTTTGCAAAGAATAGACACTACGTAAAATTGACTTTGAGAGGAATACACCATACAAAAATGATTTTTTGAAACGAACAGACACTATATGAAATCGATTTTGTAATATAAGGTCTGAAAAAAAAGTCATCAGATTCTGAAAATGATATTTTGATCAGCAGCAAGAAATAGTTAATAGCACAGGCTCAGAAAATTTTTTTTTTGGTTTGTAGTTTGAATGCCAATATAGTATTTCCATGTATTTTCTAGCTGAAACCAAATGCTGGGGTCAGAACTGCTCTAGCACGTCAGGTTTTTGAGATATTCTAACTTAAAGTGTAACACCGTTCTTTCAGGTTATGTAGCACCACGAATTTTTGATATACGCGTGTCCTTAATAAATTTTCAGGTATAGGGAAAATCACAAACATTATAATTTTAGAATGCTATATCTCGGCAAAAAAAAAGAGAATTTGTGCAAGCTCAAGACTTTTTTTTAAGATCTCACATATAGTTTTTAGTAAAAATAAAAAAAATCTACGTGCTACATAGCCTCAAAAAACAGTATTTTTTTGCACTTTAGGTTAGAATATCTCAAAAACCTGGCGTGCTAGAGAATTCTGATCCCGGATTCGGTTTCAGCGGAAAAAATACATGAGAGTACCATATTGGCATCTAAACTTCAGAACAAAAACAAAAATTTTTTGTGGTCAGCGATCTGTATTAGCTTATCTTCATGTTTTAGTGCCGTCAGTAAGTGATTGATTATTGAATTCTACTTTATGTTAAAAACTTGTTGTTAATTATGAAAACATTTTTTAAGTCAGTTTTAATAAAAACTTTAAGTTGAAAAAATAAAAAAAAAATTATTAATTTTGGAATAACGTATAGAGTTAGATTAAAATGTCTAAATAAAATTATTTCATTAAAAATAAAAAAGAATATGCATTTTTAAATTAGTAAAGCGTTTCAATAGTTTCAGTTGTGGCGAAAAAAATGGCCGGAACTGCCTGTGATAAATTCTTCAGCTTATGCAATTGGAGCCCTCGAAAACTGTAATGAAGAAGGTTTTCCAAATACTCATAAGTTTTTAAAAATTTTGCCAACTTTACCCGTGAAAACATATTTAATTATTTATTTGAGTTAACACAGATTGACTGGGCTGACACTAATTTCAGTACATAGAAGAATTGAGAGTAACACAAATAAAGTCATAGACTTGTTAGCAGCGAAGAGTGCTCGAGAATTAAATTTTCTATTGTAAAATTGCTAAAACTACATTTGCTTATATGTATTTAATTTTCTTGTTCTCTCATATTTCCTTTTAGCTAAAGTAAAAGCCCTCATATACAACATAAGTCCTTTTTATTTATTAACTTATTTTTAGTGGTGTAATACAGGAGTTCTCAAAGTGTACATATAGTGAACACGGGGTGCAGGAGGCCCTCTTATTGTCCCTTCTCCAGAAACTAAACTTTCTTATACGAGCCATAAAAAAATCAATTCGCGCGTTAATTCGGGTACTCACGTCAGGCAATATTCGGAAATGAGAATTCCGTCCGATTGTAAGTTGGCACCCTGTGTGTTCAGCAAATGTTAATACTGTAAATCAGCTGATTTGGGTGCATGTTTGGAGCCTCTAAAATGTGCTATAAGTATGGTGATCTCTGATCAGCTGACTTACAATGTGTATTCGCTGAGCGCACGGACTGTTAGTTCATTAGGAATATCCCTGAATCAATTGTAATGGTAGATTTATTTAGTCAAACTGAAATTAATCCATCCGTGAAGTGGAGCAAGAACAGTGACAGCCTCGTTCCGCCCTATGAAAAAATGTGTGGTGATCACCAAGCTCACACGTCATATTGCTTAAAATGTCACTGAATTTTTTCGTATTCTTCTGTAATAATAAAATATTATTGTGTGTCAATTCTAATATATACACAATGCACCAATTAACTATGTCTTGGTACTGAAGTATTATCACAGTAAAGGGAAGCAATATCAATTGGAATTATTCCTCGATTGATAGCGAGTATGCCTAAGATAATACCATTCATCATCAAAGCCAGAAGCGACCACATAAAATACTTAAAAATGATTTAAAACTTGTTTATTAGCTTAAGTCACAAAAGTGTTCAATATAAAATAAGTATAAAAATAACTACCCAAGGTAAATAAAATATGGAATAACTTAGTTTTGGTTTTTTTAGCTAGAATAAAACATTTGCAAATTTTCTGTTTTCTGTAAACGATTTTTTTAAAACTTTTTTTTTATAAAAAATACAACTTTTAAACTAGAAACATGTTTTTTCAAGTAAGGTTTTGTGACTAATTGCATATTTAGTACATACATATATTCAAATTCAAATATTCAAGTGAGTTACTTAAAAAAGGGTCATCATTTGAAAAATTTAAGAGATTGCAAAAATTGATTTTCAAAAATCTCAAATTCAAACCCCCCTCCCCCCCCCAAAATAAAATCTTGGATATGGCCTTGCTTAGAACAACGGTCTTTAAGACCGTTTCATTTGGAATTGTGAAAAATATTAAGTTTGAATCATTACAAATTGAAAAAGTTAAAAAAAATTAAGTTTCCAAAGTACAATATCTTAAACGGGAAACATGGAATAATTACTGTCACGTGTTAATTTTTATTAAGCCAGAAGTAAGTATATGCATATAGATTTAGAATTAAATTCGTAAAAAGCAACACCAAAAACACCCAGCTTGTTTAATGAAAAAACTTAAAAAAATTCAAATATTGAATCCATTATATTGGATCCAGGATTTTGAAAAACTAACTTTTGCTATTGGATTCATAGATAGCAACCTGGACAATACTTGACGAGGGTATCGAATTACTTAGATATATAAAAAAATTCAAATTTTGAGGCCGCCATATCAAGTCCGGCATTAATGAAGATTTTCAAAATAAATTTTTGTCATCAGATTTTTTATTTGCGTTGCAGAAAACTTCCGAGTAAAAAGATTTGCTGAATTTTCTCAAATATTTTTGTGATAAAACATTTCTATGTCCACTTTTTACTATCCGCTATTTGTAGTATGACTCAAACTGAAGAATCTTGTGACGCAGAAAATTTTTAACCAAAAGAATTGACAAAGATATGAATATCGCACAAAACTTTTACTTTTATTATGGTAAAATAGTTCCACAAAGTTCTCTTTAGCCGATGGCATGCAATAATTTGACGAATTAGGCTTTGCACATTCGAATCAGCAATTTGTTGCTCATTAAAAGCAGAATGTTATGTAGCTTCTGTACGATAGTGAACTTACTTACATTCAATTGGCATTCAAATGTAATTAACATATTAATTGCACAAAACGCCGTAATTTACGTTTCATTTTATGTTCAGTTCTAAAATACATTGAGAATTTGCAGGTGTTTCTTTCACGTGTGACCACAAGATTCAAAAGCTGCACTTCGTATGTGCACACGGCTATAGCTCGCATGTGATTATAAAAGCGGAATCAAGTAATGTTCAGGGAGTCAGTAGCGGAATTGCACCCGGCCGAGTATAACAAAAATACGAGTTCTAAAAAAAATAAATAATAATTGTTTCCGTACGTTCGTTTGTTCGCCCTTTACATTGATTTTAAACAGAAACTTAACATCAATTAAAACACAGTGACCATGCTGGCGAGTAAAAGTCCACATGCTGGCTATAAGCAGAATTTATTTAAGCAGCAATTAAAATCCGTAGATAAAGATTTGGATTCGACTGCAATTAGCAGTGGCTCGAATGATGTTATTCAATCGAATGGAAAGACCGGAAGCGGAAACGCTGATTTGTTATTAAGAAGTGAAACTGGTTATTCGCAACCAACGGATCAGTTAAGTAACAATGAAAACGATAACATTGAGAGTGAGAAACGATCGTTGACTTATGTTAGTCATCCCTCGAGGAGCAGTGAGGAATTTATGCGTGATTGCTTGGAAATAATTTTAAATTTAGCTGTATTTGATGGAACAAATCGTCAGAATAAAGTTGTTGACTGGCATGAACCCGACGAATTGAAGCGTTTATTTGATTTTAGATTGAATGACGATGCTATGCCTCATGACAAATTGTTGAATTTGCTTAAGGAAACAATTAAATACTCTGTCAAAACTGGTCACCCATATTTCATAAACCAACTATATTCGGGAGTCGATCCGTATGCTCTGATTGGGCAGTGGTTAACTGATGCTCTGAACCCAAGTGTATATACTTATGAAGTGGCGCCAGTATTTACACTAATGGAGGAAGAAGTTCTACATGAAATGCGACGTATCGTAGGGTTTCCTAATGATGGCTTCGGCGATGGAATATTTTGTCCAGGGGGCTCTATATCAAATGGATATGCCATAAGCTGTGCTCGATTCAAAAATGCTCCAGAAACTAAGGTATTTAAATTTTTACATGATTTAGCATTTAAATGTGAATGAATTACAATGCTCAAGGCCCAACTAGAAATTATATTTACAGGTACTTTTACTCCATACTAAATAAGGCTTTCACTAGACATAGTGATTAGCTTTAATATCCTAATTTTGTAATATTACGAAGACTTTTATCATAAAAACTCAATTGCAAGCTTTAGAAAATGTCTAAAAAGCCAAATTAACCAAACTTTTTCTAAAAGCACGATTTAAATCTAAAAGCAGGACAAGGTGGTTTTAAATATTTAAAAGCAGATTTTAAAGTGACAATTATTTTCATTGATATCAATAAAAAAAACATTTTGAACTTACGAGTATCAGACCCACGCACTATGAGCTATGAGTTCACAGTCTTTACCCCTTTGCCACGCTGCCTGCGTTATTGCAGCTGTTTATTTTGCCTTTTGTTCATTGTGTCTACAATTTTTTGTGTCAATAACGCAGGGTAAGCTATTTTTAAAAATTTCCTCATAATTTAATGCAAGTTTTTCTTTTTTTTCGTTTTCGTTTTTTGTTCGGCTTTGGGTAAAAACTAAGTTTTAACTTAGAGCGCTCTTAATTTTGCGACTATAACTACGGGCCAATGATTTCAATAAAAGATTTTGTAAACTTTAATTTTTACTTTAACTTTATTAGTTATCCTGATAAAACAAAAGAATCACACTTTATATGTCAAAATCGGCTCAGGAGCTTAAGACTAAGTAAGTCTTTTAATTATGAAACCAAAAAAAATTTTTTTTGAATGATTAAATGGCCATTTTCGTAAAATTACGTCACTTCTTACAATTTCTCAGCCCGCATACCAAGATATTTTTAAATTTGACAGTAAAACACGTAAATTAAAAAAAAAAATTTCCGTATTGACGGAGAAATTATTTCTACAGTCACACCTTTCAAATAGATATGCTGGACCTTTCCCCCTAAAAAAATTGGGCGGTCGGATTTTTTCTTAATGTTAATGAAATGTCGCATCAATTATCATATGATTTATCAAAATCCGCGATGACGGTAAAACATTATGGCCATTTAATAATACATAATTTCTTTAAACATATTTGCAACCACACCGACACAAGCTTATCTTATTCGTCTAAGTGTAAACTATTATTTTTCATTAAAAATTTTCAAATCCGCGATCACGGGTCTTTCAGGATTGCCGGCTCCTGGACTATAACGTTAGCTTTCGAAATAAATTTAAAAAAAAATTGCATGTTGTCAACAAATAAAAAATAATAACAAAGTGTTTAAATAGTTATAACATGCTGATCCCCCAACTAGAATTAACATTTTATTTTTTATCCTTTTATCTACAAAACCTATTTTACAAAAAAGTGGAGTCTTTATTAGATCGGAAATTATTAAATATATCCGACATACAGTGGCTCACAGCTTATTTCATGCAGTTCATACTTTTAATTTCAACTCTCTGTAATTTTGAAACTAAGTGGAATATGAAAAAAATTATGATGCCATATATTAACTGGAATTTTTATAATAGAAAATCGAAATATACTACTGAATTTCATGTCACTGCTTATTTCATGCAGACATGTATAAATTGAAAAACCACTGTTTAGAATAATGACTTTGTAATTTTAAATACGCAGTGTGGTAGCCTCTTTGGTCAACAGCTTAAAGACGGTTTGGCATCGATGCTGCAAATTTTTTATTGGTATCTGGCGAATTATAGCGCCACTCAATTTTAAGTGCCTTTTTTAGGTCGTTTTTGTTTGAAATATTTTGTATTCGTATATTTTTTTCCAAAATCGCCCATAAATTTACAAGCACATTTAGATCAGGTGACTATGCTGGCGGTGTCATCAAATAAGTGCACTTGTATGTTAACCAGAATTGAACTATGCCCGTAAATTTATCTGCATGCACAAATTTTCGGCACTTTGCAACAAATTGGCACTTATAACCTGAAGACAGATATCCATACTCATGATATTTCCTATAAAAGCCAGAAGCTGACATTCAAGCCCTTTCTTCTTTTCATATTCCACTTAGTTTCAAAATTACAGAGCATTGAAGTTAAAAGTATGCACAGCATGAAATAAGCTATGAGCCACTGTAGATCGGATCAGAACAACTGGAGATAATAGACTTCAAGTATGAGAAGCTTTGCCAAAATCCAGCCAATTATGGAAAATTCATATGTATGTGGATATTTCCAAAAAAATTTGTTTTAGCAAAATCCTGATATACATACACGGTTAGAAATCTTGGATTAAATTTTAATACAAGCGAAATATTACAACGATTTTTAATACAATTTTGATTTGAATAAGTAAAAATTTACAATATTGGTCTTTGCTTAATGACTGTAAGTTCGATTAAATAATGTTTAATTATAAAAAAATAATCAGTCGCTAAAATCAACTTTCTTAAAACCATATGGAGAGCACGCCGAATTTCAAAAATATGTGGCTGGCAACACCACAATTTCGAAAAATAAATCATAGCATGACTTTAGGCCGACGGTCTAACGGCTATGGCAGCAAGCGAGAAAGTGACAAAAGGTTGAAAATTGTTCCATTTGTTATCTTTGTCATGTTTGTTGAAAAATAACATTGATCAATAAGTAAAAATTTACAATATTGGTCTTTGCTTAATGACTGTAAGTTCGATTAAATAATATTTAATTTTGATTAAATTTAATACTTTTCAATAGATTATAAAATTTTGTAATACATTTTGTATTAAATTTTAATAAATAAGTATTATATTTTATTTTTAAACCATCCTGTATTATATTTTAATACTTCAATATTGAACTTTCATTTTACGTTGTTGTCAATATAAATAAACTTTTAGCCAACTAATAAATATCACTACGGTGGCTGATGTCGTTAAGCTGCGCGTGCAACACTTGAATTCACTGGCAACCCGGTTCGAATCCCAGTCAAAGTGAAAATTTTTTTTTTTAAATTTAATAAAACGAGTATTAAATTTTAATACAAAAATGTATTAAAAATAAATTTTAATATTTAGGCAGTATTAAATTTTAATACTATTCTGGTGTAGTCATATATGTAAGCCCAAAAGTATTAAAATTTAATCCAAAATTTCTAACCGTGTATGTATGTGTCAACTGAATTGGTTAGAAGATGCAGGAAAAAAATTTTTATCGCATTTGGAGAGGTCGAGTTTTTTTTGCTGAAATTCGTGCGGTTTGTAAAAGAACGACCGATACACGACATCAAGAGCGGTTCAAAGAAAAACATTTTTGTTTTTTTCACGATGTGTCAGCGAATTACAATAGCCTTACAAAGCTTCTCAAAAGAATTTTGATTAATATTGAAAACTGGATTAGCGCCCTCTGTTTTAAGTTATCTACCCCTTTTAAAAAATATTGATTTAAAAAATGGTGCAAGTTAAAGAGATTATCAAATTTTTCAACAAAGTGGGTATTGTTTTCGGGATACTATCTATCGGCGGATTTGAATCAGTGATTAGTTTTTCTTCTTCTTCTATCTTTCTTATAAAAAAATTTAAAATTGATCGGACAAAAGTGAAAAAGTTGCGAGAAATGTATTGAAATTGTTGGAATTCGTAATGTACCTAATGCACTCCTACTAGCCGGCGTTTTAGCGCAGTGGCAGTGTACTGCACTCAAAACCCAGAGGCCCCGGGTTCGATTCCCGGTTCAGGCATGGTAATACACTTTCCATATTTCCTTTGTTCCTAATATATTGCCTTCTCCTTTATTTTTGGAGGCTTTTATAAGTTCTTACCAAATTAGCACCACATTAAGCTGTCCAGCTATGGTAAGAAACTACACTATGTCAGCAAAGCATCAATAATTGAAGTGCAATGATATATAAAATATTGTATAATATCGTTGAGCCCAAATGATAAAAAATGGTACTCTATAGCTTACCCCTCGCCTGTCTCCCCTTCCCAAGCTAACACACCACGTGTCAAAGGGTTATCCCTTAAAAGTGTTAGCTTTTAAAAAAAATAATAGTCATAATGCTCGCAACAAAAACAACAATTACAACAGAAGAAAACCCCACTATAAATTCGATCTCGATAGAAAAACCAAAAGCCAATTCCAAGAATCAAACAAGAACAACAAACAAAACGAGAGAAGCTGTTCTCAGTGTGTGCATTGTTGATTCCTTGATCGCTCGTTTCAGTTTTTAGATTTTTCTGAATGATGCAACAATTACAATAACGCAAGTCTCGTGCATAGCGCATATAAAAAAAATCACAATAAAAATGTGGGTAAGAAGCAGTGGTGAGTGCACGGGTTTTGGGTTTTGCTTATTTTTCTTAAGAAAAACGACGTTTCTGCTGTAAAGTGGCACAAGTGACACATTTTTCGTGTTTTTCCCATCGCTTTGAGAACTTCTGAAGGGCAAAGCTGATGTTACAGAACCACATATTGATGAGTGCTACGTAAAAAGTATCAAGACCAAGGGTTAAACAGCTAAAACCATACCCTTGGGTATTGTGTGCGTACAATTTATGACACTTAATAAAAAAAGTACCTGGAGACCGACCACTGTTCGGTTTTTCGTTTTGAGGTTGAAAAAATCGAAAAAATATGGAATTTGTTGAAAAAAGTTGACTAATATTGAATAAGTTGAAATATTTAAAAAACATTGAAAAGACAAAAATAAAAATTAGGAAAGTTGTAAGAGGTTGAAAAGGCGAAAAATGTTGGAAAAGTCGGAAAAAAATGGAACAGAAAAAAGTTGAGAGAAGTTGAAGCGTGAAAGTGAAAAGTGTTGAAAAAGTTGAAAGAGGTTGAAAATCTCCAAAAAGTTCACAATCTTGAAAAAAGTTGAACGATGTTGAAAAGTCACGAAAAGTTAAATGAAGTTGACAAAGTCGGAAAAATATGGAAAATGTTGGCAAAAATTAAAAGAAGTTGTAAAATGTTGAAACAGTTGAAAGAAGCTGAATAACTCAAAAATAGTTGAAAGAGGTTGAAAAAGTCGAAAGAAGCTGAATGACGTTCAAAAAGTCGGAAAAATATGGAAAATGCTGAAAAAAGTTGAAAGAGGTTGAAAAATGTTGAAACAGTTAAAAAAAGTTGTATAATTCGAAAAAAGTTGAATGAGGTTAAAAAAGTCGAAAAAAGTTGAATAAGGTTGAAAATGTTGAAACAGTCGAAAAAATTAAATGAGATTGAAAAAAGTTGAAAGAGTTTAAAAAACTCGAAAAAAGTTGAAATATCTCAAAAAAAATTTGATGAGGTTGAAAAAGTTGAATATGGGTGAAAAAGTTGAAAAAATTGAATGAGGTTGAATAAAGTTGAAAGCGGTTGAAAAACTCGAAAAAAGTTGAATATCTCTAAAAATATTTAATGAGGTCGAAAAAAGTTGAATGAGTCTGACAGAGTCGGAAAAATATGGAAAATGTTGAAACAGTTGAAAGAGGTTGAAAAATGTTGAAACGGTTGAAAAAAGTTGAATAACTCTAGAAAATGAGGTTCAAAAAGTCAAAAAAGTTGAATAAGGTTGACAAAGTCGGAAAATGTTAAAAAAGTTGAAAGAGGTTGAAAAATGTTGAAACAAATAAAAGAAGTTGAATAACTTTAAAAAAGTTGAATGACGTTCAAAAAATCGGAAAAATATGGAAAATGTTGAAAAAAGTTGAAAGAGGTTGAAAAATGTAGAAACAGTTGAAAAAAGTTGAATAATTCGAAAAAAGTTGAATGAGGTTAAAAAAGTCGAAAAAAGGTGAATAAGGTTAACAAAGATGGAGGACGTTCAAAAAGTCGAAGTCGAAGAAAGTTGAATATGGTTGAAAAAGTCGAAAAAATTGAATGAGGTTGAATAAAGTTTAAAGAGGATGAAAATCTCGAAAAAAGTTTAATATCTCTAAAAAAAATTGAATAAGGACGAAAAAAGTTGAATGAGTTTGACAAAGTCGGAAAAATATGGAAAATGTTGAAAGAGGTTAAAAAAAGTTGAACCAGTCGAAAAATATTTAAATAAATCACAAAATGACCCATTTGCAACATTTTGTTATAGTAGGAAGTACCACGCCCACTGATGCAATCCCGTCGAAGTTCATTTAATTTCAGAGTTTTTACTAACCAACATCTCTATACCAAATTTTAAAAAGATAACTCTCATAGCACACTAAATATAACACAAAACGTGTTTTGCTTGTATGGGAGGTGCCACGCCCACTGATTCAATCCCGTCGAAATCCAATTAATTTTAAAGCTTATAGTAACCGACATCTCTTTACCAAATTTCATTAGGATTACTCGTACAGTTCACCAAATATAGCACAAAACGTTTTTTGCATCTAAGGGAGGTGCCACGCCCACTAACAAAATCGTGTCGAACTCCATATAATTTCAAAGCTCATAGTAACCTTGCTTATATGAGAGGTACCACGCCCACTGAAGCAATCCCATCGAAGTCCAATTAATTTTAAAGCTTATGGTAACCGACATCTTAGCACCAAATTTTAGAAAGTTTACATTAATAGCACACTAAATATAACATTTAACGTTTTTTGCTTGTGTGGGAGGTGCCACGCCCACTGGTTCTATTGCACCCATTTTTGGTTAAAAAAATACCATATAGCAAGTATACCTACCATACTAAATTTCATATCGACTGCATTGTTAGCTATCCTATTATAACGTTTATAAATGTTGTGGGCTGTGCCACGCCTTTCAACGAGTTTTGCCGGTATAGCGACATAGCATGTTATGATGACTGCTTTTAGTGGCATTATATATTATCTATATATTTTTATGAAAATCGTCAGTGCCGTTTTTGAGTAATATTGAATCAAAATTTTCAATTATTGAAAAGTGCCACGCCCACTTTTCCGATTCCGCCCACTTTTGGCAAATTTTAAGACATTTATGATCTGCATCTGTGTACCAAATTTTAGTACAATATCTTGAATGGTTTTCGAGATATGACGTTATGAAAATAAAAGTTTAGGGCTGTGCCACAATTGCAATTGTATTTAAAAATGTGTCTTACAACCACAACTAAATACATAGAATCCTACAAGAGCGAATGAAGTTCGGATAACGGTAATTTTTCAATTTGTTTTAAGTCAAGTTTAATGTCACGTCCGTATCCCCAAAACATCATTTGCTGTTGCCATTAGAATGTTAGCGGTCATACATGATTGAAACTATATACCTTAAACAAGTTCATAGTGCACTAAGAAAATACATATTTATTAACTGTCAATAAAATACATCGAAAAAAGTTATAAGCGTCTGAAATTTTTCACGTCCGCTATCGTAAGTAATAAATGTGATACAAAATAATTTTTCTACTTATATAAATTTTTGGAAATTATTCAGAAAATGCTACACGTCACCTATGACCTTGTCCTAGAAGTATGTTATTTTTGAGGTTATTCTGAGCAAGTGTATATATAGGAACCGCTCGGTCCTCTTTTATATTTTTTTGGGCTTAAAAGTCGCTCTCAGTTTGATATATTCGGAAAATGTTACACGTGAGATTATTCTGAGCAAGTGTATGCACAATTGTAGGGCTCGCTTGGACCTTATTGAAATTTTTTTTAAGATTGAAAATCGCATTCTTAACTATTTTTTATGTTCAACTACTGTAGCTAGCTAAGCCAGTGTGGGACGTATTGGAGAACGTAAGCCCAAACCGACTGAATGCCATCCTCTTACCCTAACTTCTATGTATGAACTACTGTCGCTAGCGAACTGGATATGGGCCGACCACGCCCTATATATATATACACTTGCTCAAATAACCCTAAAACTAACATATGTATTTCAAGGTCAAGAGAGACGTAGCATATTCCGAATGAATAAAAACTATTTAAATTACTTAAAAGCACAAAAATTATGTGTTTCACTACCTAAATTATTGTAAGGGAAAAATTTGTCACGTCCGTAATGTCTCGTCCGCTATCACATTTTCGCTTGCAAAAGAAAAACAAAAACAGATATTCTTTGAAAAATAAGTGCATTATATAAAAGAATAGTTCAGCTTTATTTTACCATTTATAGGAAAAAAAAATTTTTCTATCATATTTCGCTGAGATTCGCATATTTGTGTATGCGCCTCAAAAGCACTTCCATTTTGTGTCACGTCCGTATCGCTTTATATTAGTTAATATCTTGGAACTGCATGCTCGATCGGGCCCATTATTTTTCCTAAATATAGACCTCCCTTAGTACTATACAATAAGCTAAGTCTAGAGCACAACTTTCCATTGGACTTTGTTTTTTCATTAAATCATCCGTACGAATGTCACGTCCGTAGCTGCAGAAATACCCATATGTACCTAACCCCCAAGTTTCATCAAAATCGCTGCACCCGTTTTGGAAATAAAGTCTGAATATATATATATATATAAATAAATATATATATATAAATATATAAAAACATACAATTATTGCTCGTTTAATAATAGTAAGTAAAAGAAATATGAATAAAAAATTTTTCAACTAAAAAAAGTTGGGTGCGAAATTGCTTGGAGGCAGGCCCGTGCGCAGAAATCATCCAAGGGGGGGTTTTAACCGAGCAGTTCACAAAATAAGTTTTTCATGCGATTTTGGAAAATTCACTAAAAAACAATGCAATGCAAAATATTTACACCAAAAAATTCAAAAATGTCATCACCGACTACCTTGGTTGTTGGTAAAAAATAGCGATCTGCAGAGTTCAAACATTGTATTAAGTTTCATACGCTGGGTATTGCTGGGTTAACTCGGATATTTCATGTCAGGTTATAAAGCAAAGCATACAAAAAAAGGCAAAAATACAAAAATTGTTTTATGAATATATACATATGTATACATATATTCTTATGTGTGTATAGTATATACATATTGGCCATTCTTTTAATAACTGCACACTTTGTTTTTTTATTACCTCTTTGAGCATTTTTCGAAATGAAATATCTCAAAAACTATAGGAGATAGGATAAAAATTGCTGAATCTTTTTTGTTATGAAATACTATAACTTTATAAAAAAAAATTAAAAAGATTTAAATAAATTTGTTGAAACATTAATTTTTTTATTTAAAAATATTTTTCTCGAAACAACTTTAATATAACATCTTGTTTTTTTATGATTTTTTTATGAGTTATTCCTCAATCAAACCTAAGAATGCATGTACTGTCATATCGAAATTCCCGACATAACTTCATACATTTTTCTATATACAGTGAAAGTTGCTTATAACGACGACAAAGGAACCGTTCAAATTTGGTCGTTATAACTTACAGTCGTTATATCCGAATACTGCTAATAAATAAAAAACAGTATTTGTATTAATTTTAATTTTTATTAATATATTGAAAAATAAATCAATTTATTAAAATAATGAAAAATCGAAAACTGACACACATTTAACTAAAAAGTCACAACTCAAAATTTTAAAATTTTCAAAAAACGCAAAAAACTGTTTTGGAGCTCGTAAACTATTTGTCAGAAATAAAGTGTGGGTTATTTAGAAGAAGTTACTAACAGAGTATGGTTTGATCGTAGTGATCATAACAGCTTTAACAACTAAAAATAGAGCACTTTTACATATTGCAGCCTAATTTCATTTGCAGCATGAAGAGAGAAATAATTTTTTAGTTAAATGCGTGCGATATGTATGTATGTATTTATATAAATTTTTGTAATGTAATGTTGAAAATTGTTTCCTTTTATTTGAATTCTTAACGAAAACCACATTAAGCATTAAATAAATAAAAAGAATAATGCGCTTATAAGCAAACCTTTTAATGTTCCTAAAGCATCCACAACACAAAAATGAACACGCGAACTGAAATAAATTTCCCTTCACACAAAATTCAAAAGAAATTTGTGAACTCACGTGCATATTGCATTCAAAAAACAAATATTGAACAAGACCTAAGTACTATGTTTTTTTTAATATTTTGAAATTTTGTCGTTGTAAGCGACGAAAAAAAAGTTTTTGCCTAAAAACGGTTGTTATATCCGACTCGTTGCTATATCCGACGATCGTTATAACCGACGTAATTCTCATAAGATTTGTGAAGAAACCAACCAAACGACTACGAAGCGGTTGTAATAAGCGGTTGGTCGTTACAAGCGGAGTCGGTATATACGACTTTCACTGTACATATAGTATGTACATATGTGAGTTTTTTTTTAATATCATAAAATTTTTCGTAAGAGGCGCAAGTCTTTTTGGTTTTTCATTTAAGTAAGAATATATTGTCAATAAAGGTCTATACAAAAAAATTTCCAATAGGGGGGGTTAGAACCCCCAAACACACGGGCCTGCTTGGAGGCAATTGTACGATTTTTATAAATGAGAGTTAGACTGACTAGGTATTTTTTTGAGGATGCGCATAAATTTAATAGAAATAAACTCATCGGAGTACTTAAATAATGTTTAGTTAACTTGTTTGTTATATTATACTAGGGATGGCTAACTGAGCTGCCCAAAAGTCGACAGCGCTCTGACGTTTACACCAAAAATTTCGCGCTAGTATGTATGTATACAAATGTATGTAAGAATTCCAATGAAAAAAAAATATGTGTAGAAATGTGTATAGAATTTTTAACGTACCCAGTAAAAATTCGTGCATCACCGATGCACAGTGGATGGATTTGTATAGAACGGCGGCCATAAATAGTAATAATTGCGCTACACTCTTGAAATTTGGTAAAGATGTTTCAAATGTAAAAATAAGAAAAATTTGTGAATATGAGTAAAATCGGTCCACGGACACTCCTACCTCCCATACAAAGTTGGGATTTGCTTGAGACCTTTTTTCAAAATGGGTATCAATTCCCTTTAACTTGGCAATGCTGATATCAAAAATGTTAATAATCTTGCGATATCTTTTATAGTTTTCAAGTTATTAGAGAAAAACCGAAAAAGGTGACCATTAACAGTAGTAATAGCGCTAGAGTCTTGAAATTTGCCACAGACGTTTTTTGGGTAAAACAACAAAAACTTATGAATATAAACAAATCGGTTAAAGGACACGCCTACCTCCCATACAAAGTTGGCATGTGGTAGAGAAAACCCGAAAAAGGTGACCATTAACAGTAGTAATAGCGCTAGAGTCTTGAAATTTGCCAACAGACGTTTTTTGGGTTAAAACAACAAAAAGTTATGAATATAAACAAATCGGTTAAAGGACACGCCTACCTCCCATACAAAGTTGGCATGTGGTTGAGACCTTTTTTCAAAATGGGTATCAATTCCCTTTAACTTGGTAATGCTGATTTCAAAAAAATTACTAATTTTGCAATATCTTTTAAAGTTTTCAAGTTATTAGAGAAAAATCAAAAAAGGTTGCCATTGACAGCAGTAATAGCGTTAGAGTCTTAAAGTTATATTTATATTTACAGGAAAATATATAATAAGAATAATAAAAATAATAATAATAAAAAAAATAATGATAATAATAAAAATGTTCATAATCAGTCTTAAGCCCCATATGCTGCATCTGCCATACCATCACTACGTTATATTCAGGTAAAATAGCCCTTTTCAGTTCCCTTCTACTTAAAGGAACTTCTTTCAAAATTTAAGCAACTTATTTCACACTGTAAGCTTTTAGAATCAATAAAATTATTGTAAAGCGTTGCAAAATGTTAAGAATTAAAAATATTTTTTCCTTTGAATGTTGCAGTAGAAAAATAATCATAAAAAAAAGTTCTGAAAAAAAGCAGCTGAAACCTTGGATTTTAGTTAACCATACTTTCTCACATTACATATTAAAAAATTTCCGAAATCCGGGGATATACTTTTTTCCTGTCAAAGTTTGCCAACTTTCTCAATTATGACTTTCAGGCCTAATTTTAAAAAAATCAGCATAATTCACACATAGAATACAAAAGCTCAAGCAAACATTTTTTGAAAAGTATGTTCCATTAACTTTATGCCAATATACAATATTGGTATATTTCAATACAAATAAAATAATAAGAGCATTTCATAAAAGTCAGAATTTTTTGTTCCTTCTAAAACTACATTAAAAAAAACTTGATAAAAAAAAAATTGTAAAAAAAAGCAGCTGAATTTTTGTCTTTTAGCTAACTATTCTTCCTCACATTACATATAAAAAAATTTCCGAAATCCGGAGATATATTTTTGTTTATTTCTGTCAAAGTTAGCCAATTTTCCAATATATTTTTTGAAAAATCCGTAAAATTCATACGAAGGCGATAAAAGAAAATTAAATTGATATTTATAAAATGGAAACAATGTACTTTCCGGCAATATGCTACATTATAGCATTTTGTTTCAAACAAGTTAACTAGAGCACTTTATCTAACAATCACTTTTATAAAAAGTTTCATAGAACATTTTTGGTGTACAAAGTTCAACTTTGAGCCCACTGTGTCACTAAATTCAAAACAAATTTAAAACTTTTATAATTTTTTTTTCAGTCCCTAAGTATTCTCTGACGATTTCCTTAAAAATTTTTTCAATCCCTAGCACTAAATCCATTGTGTGATGTAAATAGGTAAATAAATAAACTACGAAAGCATCGCATGGCTACACAAAAAAATTTTAAACTCAAAATTCATCAATAAAAACAAAAAGTACTTTTCCGAGAATTAAAACTATTTTTCCATGAATATGAGATTTTTCTACAACAATGATGCACACAAGAAAAGTTTTTTTAGTCTCTCATTTTTTTTACAAGTCAATAATACTTACGTAAAAAATTGCCTTTTGCAGAAATAATGTCTTTGACCTGAAATTTTCACAACTGGCAGTGCGCAATTCATTTGCGCACATTTGTATTGTTTTTGCACGTTTGATTCCGACTGGGCCTCTTGCACATTTATTTTACAAACGAACCAGCGCATAGAGATCAGCAACTGCACGGCGGGACGAACGATGGCACGTTTCATAGCTCGCGACCGCGGGAGGGCAAATGGCCAACCCTACACATATATTATACTATGGGTATTAACAACGTTGATCCTTGTGATAATTTGCTCGATTTTCGTTTATACCTAAACAATTAAAAACATTTTTATTTAATTTCTCAAAACATGCGAAACGTGCGTAAAAATTTAGATAATTTTATATTGCACTTAGATTCTTTCGAAAAAAAGCCAGACTTAATCTTTTATCTGAAATAGGCATTTACGTCCATAAGTAATCTGTTTTTAATACTTCTGGCTATAGTTTTTGTACAAATCGCAATGATAAGTAAGCAGCTGGTGATGTTGCGATTTTTGTTTCAAGCTGTTTAAAATGTAAGTTTTCAAGTTATATTCTACAGAGTTCTGATTTCCCCAATGGGAAACAGAAGCGCATACAAAGCGCTTCGGATGTGTTTCAAGGAATGCAAGAAGCTGCTTCCAATGCACTTCTCACTGCTAATCTTTTTAACAAAGGATGTCATTGCAGGGATGCACATCTTTGGAAGCATAGGAAATGCGCTTATATAAAAATGCGTTAGATATATTCAATGAAGGAACTGAATAAAACTTAACTATATTTTTTATTTGTCTCCGATCAGACTCGGACCTAGGCCTTCTGCGTTGTGGCAGTGTTCTGAGATGCGCATATCTTAACCAAATGAGCTACTTTTATTATTAATTTCAGAGAGACTAAAACTACATTACTTTCTGTCAAAATGAAAAGTTGAGTTTTCGATTTCTTTAGTTGCCACTTGATAATTCATATCAGATATTTTTAACCATCCATATAACAAGAAGCTTGGATGATGTAGTTAAACTGCGCATGCAACAGCACTGTATGCCTAGGTTCAAATACAAAAGGATACGGATTAAAAGCTTTTTTAAGAATTTAATAGAATTTCGAATTAAATGCTTCCGAAAAAGCTCATCTGACGTGCTCCCCTTGGAAACTGTTTCCAGATTTCCCATTGGGTTATTAGGGTGAAACGTTCAATTGATACGCAGATATTTAGTTTTATTTGTATTTACAGATTTCATGACATTTTGCAGGAAGTGTTCTTACGTTAATTGAATGACAAATCTCAAAATTTTGAATTACTAGGTGATATCAATATAAAAATTTTGTAGGATTCTGTGATATTGTGGATGATTATTTGGCATTGCTTTCATCTTATGATCTAGAATCTTGCATAATGAACCAACCCGAATTACGCACTACTCAGAAGCATGCTCTCATCTACGTTTAAGTTGATCAAATCCTATGAAAATAAGTAGTTCGGTTTGAACTTTTATCTATCCAACCGTTGTTTGACATGCCTATGTTTTGAGAATATGTACCTATAAAAAAACAATAAAGCTCATACCCCTAGTAGCAAAAAAAAGGTTTTATAGCTTCGTTTAAAGGCCTTTTAAAGACAAATAGAAGTACAACATATTATATTTTTAAAGTCTTTACAGAAGCTTATAAGCGCAATATGCATTCAAGAAAAAAATAGGCAACTGGCTGTTTATACTACTACTTAGTTTCAATCTCTACACGATAATAGCAGTAATAGTCCGGGAGGTAGCGTTGAATTTTTCGAAGTCCTCCCTTTCCTCCCATTAAATTTTTTTGGCAAATGATAGTAAAAGTATAGTTTGTTATCAAAATAAGCGTCAGTCGCCAGAATAGTGGTGGGCCTGACTGTGAAAGGTCGACAAAAAATGTTTTGCGCAATATCTCGGAATGTAAGCCACAAGTAGAAAAATATATTTTGATAAATGTTGTAGAGGAGATGAAAACACATCGATTTCATGTTAGAAAAATTTCCGTATGACCCACGATTTGACCCACTTTTCATAGCCTTAAAAGAACTAATGACCATCTCCATTTTTGAAAAAAAAACGGTTTTTAGTGAAAGTTTTAAATTAACATTACTCGTTCAAATCTGAAAACCCTATTTTTTGCCCAAAATAACTATTTTTTCTCAAAATGACAGTATTTATTAGAAACTTTAAAACGGTGAAAATTGGGACAAATATTGTCGTTTGCGGATTTACCGGGCATGAGATCGGTGTGTCTTTTTCTCCTCTAAAACATACTCAAACTATCATTTAAAAAAAAAACTAAGTGGGAAGAAATGACCTCGAAAAATGCAATGCTACCTCCCGGACTATAAGCTTTGTTAGCCGAGGTTTAAGAATTTACAAGCATACTATGTTTAATTTTTTGTATTGACCAGTTAAGAATCATATTTGTACTGTTTTAAGGTCCTTACAAGCAATTGTTAAAAATCGATTTAAACTTTAATTGTTTATAACAATATTAATTTGCTAATAATTTTTTTAAGATAAATTTTTTTTAAAGTTCATTTTCTTAGCTTTAAAATTAAAGTAATTTTAATTTTTTATCTTTAACACAACCAGAGTTATGAATTTTTGAAAGTGAGTCTCCAAGCCAAAAATCACGAAATTCTCAAAATTTAAATTTGTTCTATGTATTTTGCAAAAAAAAAAATTTTCAAGAAAATCCTCGAACACGTATTTCTTTTTTTTCGGCACAGAACCCATAAAAAAAATTTCAGGCAAATCAGAAATGCGTTCGGTTTGTAAAAGTACGTCCTTTTGCATACATTCTTACAATTTTGATATTGAGTTCGGAGTTTTTCGTTTTTTTTTTAATTTATTTCTTACCATGTGGATAGCAACAAATTATTTTAAAAAAAATCGTTCAAAATTTATGCATTGAATTTATAAGAAAATGCAGTTCTTATGAGAAATGAGTTATTAATTTTTTCCAATTGAATATGTGATAAGAAAATATAGTTTCATTTCCAATTTCAATTTCAATTTATTTCTATTAAATTTACGTATAATAAGAACTAAGTTCTTTTATAATACAAAGCATATAATAACAAAGTGAGTAGATTACATTTGTGCATATAAATTACGAATTATATATATAATTTTTTTTTTTTTTCAAAAAAAAAGCTTAATATCTAATTCAATATAAAAAGGAAGCTAGATAAAATAATATTCGATAATTGGAAATAAAATCAATAACGAGATTTAGATTAAGTTAGAAACCCCTCAACAAAAAAAAAAAAAATATATATATAAACTTAAAAAGAAATAGTTACGTACATTTAATTTTTCATTTTATCACTGAGAAAAGTAGTTAAATATGGACTGTCTAAACTTTCTTATATCACTAATAGATTTAAAGTGGCTTGGCAATGAGTTCCAGAGTCTGACGGCATTAACGAAAAATAACCTGGATGAATTCAAATAATTAAATCTTGGTACAATTAGAGAATTTCTCCTGTGCGACTGGCTAAACTGCAATTTGTCAAACAAATAAGATGGCGCTTTTGAATGTATGAGCCTGTGAAGAAACAAGCAGTTTCTAAAACTGAGATAAGAAATTACATCACACCCAAGTATCCTCTTATTAAAATTAGATATGTGATCGTATCTATGTAGACCATATACGTATCGTGTGGCATGATTAAATACAACTTTTAGTTTGAGTTTCGAACCTGAGTCAAGCTTACTGTATACTACCTCTGAATATGTTATAATAGGGACTATTAGCTGAATAACAAGTTTACGTTTTGTATCAGTGGGCGTAAAATCAGCTGTTATTTTGAGGCTACGTAACGTGAAATAAATTTTTCTCACAATACTATTTACATGATCAACACATGTTATCGAAGAATTTAGTTTAGGTTAGTTTAAGATTTTTTCCATCTATACATAGTTTTGGTATGTCTTCCAAGTAAACTCTATCCATAGAAATAGGTAGAACATAGGATTTATTTGCATTTAGCTGAAGACAATTATTTGTAGCCCATTCGCTAATAAAGTCAAGATCCTTATTCATTCGGTAGCACAGGTCATCAAGAAGGCCAATCCGGCTAGACAGATGTAATTGAATATCATATGCATATGCAAGCATAGTAGCATGCTTGCAGATTAAGAAAATGTCGTTGATAAAAATTACGAAAAGCAGCGGGCCGAGCACTGATCCCTGAGGTACTCCATTTGGAACTACTCTGTACTGTGAGTATTTGTCGTTAACCTTAACCCTTTGAAGTCTGTTTGACAAATAGCTTCTCAGGAGTTGTACCGCACTGTCACTGAAGCCATACAAATTTTTTAATTTTTGACACAGTAAAAAATGATTTACATTGTCAAAAGCTTTGGAAAAGTCAAGCATACAAAGTAACGTTATTGACCCATTATCGTAGTGTGGCCTTATATCTTCAAATAATTTCACAGTAGCCGTAGAGCAGCTATGTCCAGCTCTAAAGCCTGATTGAAGCGGAGATAAAAGATTTTTTTCATTTACAAATTTAATTATTTGATTGGCAATGAGGGCCTCACACACTTTAGCCAAGCAAGAAAAAATACTGATAGGCCTGAAATCATTCGGCTCACTTGCTGCAGTTTCTTAGGCACAGGAATGACAAGAGCAACTTTCCAAGCGTCAGGAAAAGAAGATGATGTAAAGCAATGGTTTACTATCTGCGTGAAAGGACTAATAATATGAGCAATAATAAGTTTAATAAACTTCAATGATATTCCATCTTCACCAATAGCATGCGACTTAATTCTCATAATACACTTGCTAACATCATCTTCACTGGCTGCATGGATTTGAAAAGTCTCACAAACAGAATTACGAAAAGTATTAGTATATGTACTATTATTAGAAGCGGAAGAGGCTGAAAGAAAATAATTGCTTAAAGTATCAGGAGCAACATTACACTCAGAAGAGGTTTTCTTACCTATGCCAAATGATTTTACATTTTTCCACAGGAGTTTGGAAGGAAGAGACGAATTAAGCTTTTTAGAACAAAAAATAATCTTTGGTAGAGACTCTAAAATTCTCCCAATTTTTCGCTGTAGGATTCTTTTTCCATATATTGTGTAGCTTATTACGCTTTTTTATGGAGTTTCTCACGCGAAAAGTAAACCACGGGCATGCCATATTTTTAATTAAAACTGTTCGAGTTGGAACATGCCTTTCAAAAATTGTAGTCAAGGTGTTCGTAAAACTTTCCAATTTCGCATTGGTTTTTGAGCAAGTATTTCGATTTAAATTAAGGTTAAAAGTACAAAATAATAAATCATGATTAGACAAAAAATAAATTTGATCAAACAAAAAGACGATTGATAACTCAGATACTATAAAAAATCCAGTAGACTTGGATTAGCATTACACGAAAAACGAGTTGGCTCCTTATCATTAACAACCGTCATTCCAACAGATGCAATATTTTCATGAAACGAATTTGATACAATATCATGACATAAAAGATTTATATTAGGGTTATAAACGCAAGAAAGAAAAACTTTGGTATTAGCATCATATATACACAAATTTAAATACTCAACATTGCTGCTTGAAGTTGACATGTTAATAGTTTTTACTTTTAAGTTACTTCGGCAATATATGGCAACTCCACCACCTTTACGTTCAATACGATCATTCCTAAAAAGTTTAAAATTATTTAAGTTACAAACGGAGTCCTCAACATCACTATGGAACCAGGTTTCAGAAACACATATAACGTCAACTGAAGAATTTTCAAAAACAAATTTTAAATGGTCAAGCTTATTCAAATTAAGGCTTCTAGCATTGAAGTGAACCACCTTTAGACCAGAATTCTGTGCACATAGAATTTGCACCAGGCTACTATCTCTAACACCATTAACAGAATCTCTAGAGCAAAGCATTGACAAAGAAAGGTATATAAGAAAATTTAGACATATTTAAGAATAAATAAAAAGAAAAACACTCAATTTAAAAATTAACTAGTAACCAGTTCCCTAGATAGTTAAAAAAGTTAGCAGATAGGAAAAATTAACAGATATAAGGAAAATATATATTAATCTTACAATAACAACGTATAATAAAGATTTAGCTTTACATAACATTTGCCTAAACATTATCATCACGTGTATCAGCCGCAACTATATCGGAAAGTTAAGATAAGTATTCAATTACACAGCTTTCACCATTCTCAAACTTTTTGACATAAATCACTCCGCCTCTCGCATATGCAGAAAACACTTTTTTACTTTTTTTAAGACGAATTGCACTCTGCAGAAGTTGGCGTCCGCTTTTGGAGAGACTTTCGTTTAAGTAGCAACTTGCATTGGACTTTACACCAACGTCATTCAACGAAAGCTCTTTGTGATACTTCCTTCGATACGCAGCTGCAGACCTAAGCAAAAAATCTCTCTCATAAGACCTGTTGAATTTCATAATTATGGGCGCTTTCATATTAGTAAAGTTTTCTTCACTCGAAAAACACTTCTCAAGGTAGGTGGCTTACATCCGATAGAAGCACACAGCTTTTTATAAACTTCCGCAATGCTCTCATCTTTACTCTCCGGAACTCCAAAAAGAACAGCATCAGTTGCAACTTCTCTCTGCTCTATCACAGAAATTTGAGAATAAAGTTTATCAAGGCCCTCTCTGAACACATCTTCTGAAGACTCACTCTCTAATTTTTCAACACGCTCTGTAATTTTATGCAGAGTTGCATTAGCACTATTTATTTTCACCGCAAAATTGCTCTCAATTTTTTTTATTTGCTCAACTGAATTTGATACTGCAGTACTAACATCATTTAGTTTCGTTGCGTAGTGTCGCTCCATTTCTTCAATCTTTCTGTTGAACTCTTCTCGAATATTATTGAGTTCAGTTTTAATGTTGTTTAGGAGCATTTCACTTAACTTGCTAAGCCGATCATCAAGCACTTGAGTAGTGAGAGCAGGTACCTTAGGGCAAATAGACGGTGAGTCACCTTGCGTTGGTGTCAAAGTGAAGGGCTGAGTCTTAGATTTAGTAGCTCTGGTATTAACTGTGTAATTACTCATATTTTAGTTAAAAAAGAAAAAAAATCGCCGGAACAAGAGAGAGTTTTGTTTTTTTTTTTGTATTGTTTATGTTCTTTTCTTTCAAAGAAAAAAATTTCAAAGTTTTTGTTTATAGTTTTTCCTTTTAAATAGAGTTTTGACAGTTTTTTTTTATAAACTAGTAGATAAAACTTTTACCTTTTTTGTCCACCACGTTAGAAATTGGATTAAGCACAAAAAACCACTTTTTTATTTAAATATAGCCGGACGATTTTAAAACACGTCTACTCATTCCAACACATGATTCCAACCAAATAATCTAAAATGACTTCTGCATATTAATTTTCTTATTGGGATAAAAAATTAGGTTTTCTCTTACAAAAAAAACTTAAATTAAAATCGACAAAAAAGGCAAAAAAAAATTTCTCAAAATATCCTTGACATAACATCTTCATATTTTTTATTTTTTTATAAGTTATTCTTCAATCAATCAATCCCTATCCCTATCGCTATCGCTATCCCTATCCCTATCCCTATCCCTATCCCTATCCCTATCCCTATCCCTATCCCTATCCCTATCCCTATCCCTATCCCTATCCCTATCCCTATCCCTATCCCTATCCCTATCCCTATCCCTATCCCTATCCCTATCCCTATCCCTATCCCTATCCCTATCCCTATCCCTATCCCTATCCCTATCCCTATCCCTATCCCTATCCCTATCCCTATCCCTATCCCTATCCCTATCCCTATCCCTATCCCTATCCCTATCCCTATCCCTATCCCTATCCCTATCCCTATCCCTATCCCTATCCCTATCCCTATCCCTATCCCTATCCCTATCCCTATCCCTATCCCTATGCCTATCCCTATCCCTATCAATATCCCTATCCCTATCCCTATCCCTATCCCTATCCCCATCCCTATCCCTATCCCTATCCCTATCCCTATCCCTATCCCTATCCCTATCCCTATCCCTATCCCTATCCCTATCCCTATCCCTATCCCTATCCCTATCCCTATCCCTATCCCTATCCCTATCCCTATCCCTATCCCTATCCCTATCCCTATCCCTATCCCTATCCCTATCCCTATCCCTATCCCTATCCCTATCCCTATCCCTATCCCTATCCCTATCCCTATCCCTATCCCTATCCCTATCCCTATCCCTATCCCTATCCCTATCCCTATCCCTATCCCTATCCCTATCCCTATCCCTATCCCTATCCCTATCCCTATCCCTATCCCTATCCCTATCCCTATCCCTATCCCTATCCCTATCCCTATCCCTATCCCTATCCCTATCCCTATCCCTATCCCTATCCCTATCCCTATCCCTATCCCTATCCCTATCCCTATCCCTATCCCTATCCCTATCCCTATCCCTATCCCTATCCCTATCCCTATCCCTATCCCTATCCCTATCCCTATCCCTATCCCTATCCCTATCCCTATCCCTATCCCTATCCCTATCCCTATCCCTATCCCTATCCCTATCCCTATCCCTATCCCTATCCCTATCCCTATCCCTATCCCTATCCCTATCCCTATCCCTATCCCTATCCCTATCCCTATCCCTATCCCTATCCCTATCCCTATCCCTATCCCTATCCCTATCCCTATCCCTATCCCTATCCCTATCCCTATCCCTATCCCTATCCCTATCCCTATCCCTATCCCTATCCCTATCCCTATCCCTATCCCTATCCCTATCCCTATCCCTATCCCTATACCTAACCCTATCCCTATCCCTATCCCTATCCCTATCCCTATCCCTATCCCTATCCCTATCCCTATCCCTATCCCTATCCTCATCCTGGATCGGCAAACATTGTTCTGCTTGAAATGAATTTAATTGCTGGAAAACACAAATATGGTGTACATTCTCCATCAGTGTTGGCATGTCACAAATGTCGCACGACATTTACGACCTACAGTCTTGACTACAAACGTAGTTATTCCATGCCCCATTGTATTGTCTTCACATCTCTAGTGTACCATTGAATTCAGTAGTCCTTCAGTGGGTACCTGGGCATTGCGCAATGGGCAATGCAGATTTACTAGCAAAGCAAGGCGCTCCGTCAAATTCACAACTTTTGAAAGTCTCCATACCCTGTCAGCACTACTACCTAACTACTAAAAGACAGAAAACTACTTTTAGAAGCCGAAAAGAGGTGGGCTTGCTCTTCCACTAACAATATTACCAAACATCTTTGGCCCCGTTTCCATAAAAGTGACACAAGATATCTATTATCCTTAACTCGGAGTGAATGCAGGCTATTCCAGGGTTGTCACCGGCCACTGCCTTATTGGGCATCACGCTTTTAGGTTGGGTATCGTATCCAACGACTGGTGTAGAAATTGTCATGAACCCGAGGAAGAGGAAACTATGGAACATCTTTTGTGCTCTTGCCCTGCTTTAGCATGCAACAGACAAAAATACTTCGGGCAGACATTCTTTATATCCCTGAATGAACTAAATAAATTCCACCTGAGTGAAATCAAAAGATTCGCTGTAACATTAGGCACCTTCATGTTGGAAGTGCACCACAATTAAAGGACCAGAATTTACTAATAAAACTGTAGCAGAGAGTTTGTGGTAACACTATGGATCCCTGAGGTCTATGTAAGGCTATGGCCGCCACCAAAACCTAACCTAACCTAGTGTACCATGGGTACGAGGAATCATTGACAAACCTCAGGGTGTATGGCACAGATAAAGATATAGCCGAAAGTTCTATAAAAAAAACTTTTACTTTTTTATTATTAAATTTCAAAAAGTCAGTTAGCTCGAAATTGAATTCAAAGAATTCGCTAGAAGAGTTAGCAGTAATTATATTATCTCTATCAGATTGGTACATCACACTAAGTGGTGAATGTCACGCATCTACCGCAGATAAAGCATGCGGACAGTTTTGTACAACAACATTGCTATTCTCTGTAGTCAAGACTAAATCCAGTTGTCGACTGTGGGAGTTTTTAATACAACTTACTTGTTGTAAACTAGATAGGATTTCTTGTGAACTTGAAACTGTAGGCGTTTTTGGACCATAAATTTTTAAATGCAAATAAAACAAATGTATTTAATTTTTCGCCCGACGTTTCGGTGAGTGTTTCCACCTTCTTCAGGGACAACTTTTAATCTAATAAAACATGAGGAAAGTAAGGTTGACACTTTTTGACTGCTTAAATATTTTGACAAATGTTTATTTGTTTTTTTTAAATTAACAATACTGGAACTCCGTATGGTATGCTCTCCATATGGTTTTAAGAAAGTAGATTTTAGCGACTGATTATTTTTTTATAATTAAACATTATTTAATCGAACTTACAGTCATTAAGCAAAGACCAATATTGTAAATTTTTACTTATTGATCAATGCCGAATTTCAAAAATATGTGGCTGGCAACACCACAATTTCGAAAAATAAATCATAGCATGACTTTAGGCCGACGGTCTAACGGCTATGGCAGCAAGCGAGAAAGTGACAAAAGATGACAAATGGAATATGCGCACTCTGTACACCTCATGACAAGTCCCTCAGTAGCTCAAGTGTTAGAGCGGCCGTCGCAAAAATATGCAATTGCAATGCATGAACGGTCAGGGGTTCGAGTCCATGTACAGAATTAACCAAAACTGGTCTGATGAGGCTATTGGTAATAGCCGAAACATGTCACCAATTACCAGGTTAAAATTGTTCCATTTGTTATCTTTGTCATGTTTGTTGAAAAATAGCATTGATCAATAAGTAAAAATTTACAATATTGGTCTTTGCTTAATGACTGTAAGTTCGATTACATAATGTTTAATTATAAAAAAATAATCAGTCGCTAAAATCAACTTTCTTAAATTTTGAATTATTTAATCAAAATGGCTGACATAGCCATTATGAGATGTTCATATAAATAGCACAAATACTAAAATTTGGAAATTTTTTTATTTTCAATGTTGAAATCTAAAACAATCTGCATGTAAATGATTAAGTATAATTAATGTTTTGTACTAAGTCCCTTATTTTGAATGAACGCTTCGCATCTTCGCTCAAGCTCTCCACAAGCCTTTGCGACCTCTCCTTAGGAATGAACACCAAGTTTGTTGAGCAGTAGTCCACAAATCGTCAAAATTTTTGATATTTTGATTCCATAGTTTTGCCTCTACATCACCCCATAAATGTTCTTTGGAATTATGGTCGGCACTTTGAACTGGCCAGTCCAAAACACTTATTTTCTCTCGTTGAAGCCAGGGTTTCATGATATTGGCCATATGTTTCGGGTCATTATCATGCATGAAGTTGGCATAGAATGCAGAATATGGGCTTACCGTGTCACAGAACTTAATAGGAAGACGTTTGTTCTTTGCCAAGGAACATCGGTGCTGTTTTCTTGGTGAACCTTGGGTTCACGGTTTTGACTTTTCGGCCGACTAGCAAATGTCTTTCCATCCATCCGCAGTTGATTTATCTTTGTTTCATCAGTCCAAAGTATATTTTTCCAAAACTGGACATCCTTTTTCCGATAAATTCAACAATAAAGCACGGAGGAGGTTGTGTGATGTTGTGGGGTTGTATAGCTTCAAGTGGTTGTGGAAATTTTGAGTTCTTTGAAAGTGAGATGGACAAAGTGATGTACCTTAATATTCTGCAGAGAAATTCTGCCATAAAATTAAAGGTACCTGGGAATTATTACTTTCAACAGGATAACGATCCGAAGCACACATCTCATTTAGTGTGCGAGTGGTTGATATATAATACCCCGAAACAGTTTAAAACTCATCCGCAATCTTATCCCATTCGGGCATTAATCGCATGAAGTCAAAATGAGACCAAGAGAAAGGCATTGTTCGAACAAAAAAATGCTTAAATCAAAAATCAAAGAAGTTTGGATCAGTATTCCGTCATATTTCACAGAAAAACTGGTAAAATATATGCCCCGGCGGTTGCAAGCTATCGTAAATGCTCAAGCAGGCAGCACAAAATACCAGAGCTTGAGTTTGCATTGATTTTGTAGTATTTTGGCAAGATTTAGAATGCTATTTATAAATTTTCTTTCATATGTATCCTCAATTTTGTGCCTTAAAATAAAGTATATATTTTATTTTGCTGTAAGAAAAAAGTTTATTTGGGAATTAAGTTTTTATTTTGTTACTTATTATTGTGAATGAAATGTCTACGTTTCGAACTGCATTTTTTTTTTTTTTAATAAAAATAATTTTTTTTTGCCAAAACAAACAATAATGTGTTTTAATGAAGCCTGTATGCTCAATTTTGTAAGCAACTATGTATAATATACAATATATAGGTTGTTTTTTTTAGAGGTATAGAACTTTAAAATGGAATAAAACAAAGATGAATTTTTTAAATAGACATGAAAATTACTTTATTCGAAAGATAATCTTCTGGCATTATAATTTAAATATGACTTCTGGCATATGAACGCCACGGCTAGCTCGGACGTAGTCTAAAATGGAGGTCCAATTTTCAAGGTATATCGCGAATTACGCGAGTAATGTTGGCTTCGAAGTATTGAATCGTAGCTGGCTTATCGACGCATACTTTTGGCTTCACATAACCCCAAAAAAAAAAATTAAGGTGTGATATCACAAGATCTAGGCGGCCTTCTTGACTTCATAATTGCAAAAATCATGTGAATTTTGAGTGAAAATAAAGTTGAAATTTTAGTGACTATAATAAATTTGCACAATTTGGACGCGTTGTTCATGCGTCAACCTGTTCATGATGAAATGGCAAACCAAACTGAATATAAATGACATTAGAGTTGCCAGATTTGACCACAAAATCCCAGTTTTATCTCTATTCGAAAAACAAACCTCTAAAAAAAACACCCTTTATATATACATATGTGTGTGTGTGTGTATACATTATTTGTGTGTATATGTATATACATATATATAAAGCAATAGAATATGAAAATCTCGGAATTTCGTTAAAAAATCGTAAAAATGGCCGAATTGAAAAAAGCACGTGCTACGATTTTGCTTTTTGCGCGATTATGTCCCAAAAAGTATCCAATAAAAAACTCATTCGTCCTCGGACCTTTCATTAAATTTTTTTCAAGCGGGCCGTGTTAATTTATATATTCACAGCTCAATCGATGATCAATAAACATGTATGTACCTACATACATGCATACATATGTATGTACAATGTACATTGAACATATATTAAGGCGCACAACGGAAGGCGTAGCAGCATCAAACTAAAAACTGTCCTTGCTCAACTCGAGGAAAACAAAATTTCCTAAACACCATAATTCAACCGAATTTGTTTTGAATTTTTGGATTTTTTAATAATTTTAATAGTTCCATAAAAAATTTAAACAAATAACTAATTACTAAAGTACTATCATTTAGTAAAATTTGTTTTGAATTTTTCTAATTTTCAATAATAATAATACATAAATTCAAACAGAATTTGCAATATTAATGCCGAATTCAGAAAATGACTTCGAATATGCGACGAAGCTTTTCAAAATAAGGGATGATTTTGTATTCATGCACAAAAACAAATAAGATCAGCAAAAACCAAACAAGCGCATACATACATATGGTTGTGTGTGCAAGTTTTTGCTTCGCTTATGCTGCAATGGAAATCCTACTTAAGTAAAAATCAAATTTTTTATGTGTTTATAGATATATTTTATATTTTTCATAATTTATCATTTGATTGTACATATTACCTAAATTCCCAAAAAAAAAACTAAAGATATCAACCAAAAATAAAATAACATAAGTTAATTATTTTCATCTAATTAACACTTCGTTTCAATAATTTAGCATTGTTGCCAAATTCCCATAATGACGTACCAAATTTAATTTCATATGAAATCCATTAATATGAATTGCATATAAAATGAAATTTCTATGCAGCATACGAAATGTAATACAAAATACAATACGAACGAAAATGAAAACGATTGAAAACAAACGAGTGTAGTTAATTCTCCTTTTTCAATTTCGCTCACATTCGACTAATTTTTTGAGTAAAAATTCTCCTGTGGATCTTGATTTCACGGCGAAGTTTTCGACTAACTCACTACCATGCCGCACAATCGCAACATTTTATGTTTAGACGCATCGCTTTTTATTATTTATTCTTTTTGTTAGAAGTAAAGAACAGTGTGCGTGTTGCCAGGTGTGTCTTCTGTTTCATGTTACGGCAGAATGTTGTGTATTCAATGTCAAGTTATAAAGCAAGAAAACGTCACAGCAAATAAACATTAAAAATATCAACGCTAGAGCAAGTGAGGTGACGCGGATGAAAAAAAATTTACTCATAGTCTCACGGCGTATTTAAATTTAATTTTTTCCAAGTATCCTATGATCTCTGCTACGGCAAGCACTCTTAAGCCTAAACCAAAATAGACGTGACGAGATGTAACGAGCAAGTTCGAGTATATGGAAACCAATGTAAACAACCAAAATGAACAAACGTAACTGACCGAAAGTGAACGAAACTTTTTGACGAGACGTGTTGTTCCGTAAGAACCAAACTTCAAAGCGTCACTACTCGTCATAACAGCTGTTTGCTGGCACACACAAATGCTTTTAAAGTAAAATTCAACAATAAATTTCTGCTGTGAGGATTTATTAATTTATTTGCAATGCGATTGCAAAACAGCTGATTTGTTTCGATTCGTTGGTAACATTTTGGATTAAATATCAAAACAGAAGTAACGAGTGCAAACGTTCGTTCAGTTGCTATCGTCTCGTCACGTCTACTTTGGTTAAGTCTTTAGAAGTAATGCTTAAGAAGGCCTGTTTTATAGGGACATTTCATATAAAAAGAAAGTACGTTTGAAAGGAGGTGGCAAGGCCTTAATCTTACCAAGGAAGGCCTCCTAGAAGCACTGCTAGCTCCTGCCCTTGCCTACTGGGCCATTTCTAAAGTTGCTCTTTGTTGATTTTGTATTTCGTGTTATATAGTGAATATTGTGATCAGTGTTTTGTTAGGTTTTGCAAAAAACATGCATGCAATACTACACTCCGAGAATAACGTTAGCTAACATACTTATGCACACAAACCTAACAAAACACTGATCACAATATTCACTAACATGAAAGACAAAATCAACAAAGAGCACCCAGCAGGCAATTGAGCAAGGTCTTCCTCGGAGAAGGCCTGCTAGCACTGCTGCGATTGTAAGATGCCTACTCAAAACAAAATTTTCATGCAAATAAAAATATTTATACTCATTTTTTTTATTATGATGTTTGTTTTTGTTTAGTAGTGAAATTTTAATTAGCAGAATAGTTACACTCCATTGAATGTCTGTTTCATGTTATGGCAGAGGCCTTGCTCAATTGCCTGCTGGGTTATAAAGCAAGAAAACGTCACAACAAATAAACATTAAAAATATCAACGCAAGTGCAAGTGAGGTGACGCGGATAAAAAAAAAATTAACTCATAGTCTCACGGCGTATTAAACCTTTTTTTTTCGAGTACTTCTATCACCCCTGCTACGGTAAGCGTTTTTAGAAGGCCTGCTTAAGAAGGCCTGTTTTATCGGGACATTTCATGTATAAAAGAAAGTAATTCTAAGAAAGTAAGAAAGTAAGACATGTTGTTCAGTTAAAAACACGTGAACATACATAATTTGACAAAGTTTCGTATTTATGCATGTAGTAAACATCATGGTGTAAATACAAAGGTTGAGTTATTAAAGCTCTTCTCTCATATCGTCATGGGTATTTGACATAGCTACATGGACATTGACATTTATTAACAATTCGACTTTAGTGTTTCGCTTATTTTTGACATATCGTTGATTTTCATTATAGGTCCCGTTCAGCAACTCCTACATTTTTGAAGCATTTTAAGCAACTTTTTACTGAGTGGAATTTGTGTTAGGTTTTTCAGAATTCTATTGCGAACAAATAATTATGCTAAATAGTGCATCGGGTTTCAATTTGACATTGATAAGCCTTTTTTAATATTGAATAACGACATCTATCTATCTATCTATCTATTTTTAAATTTTTAAAACCAATCCACTTAATTTATATGGACTACTCATCTCAATTTAAGCGGTTTTTTCAAAAACCTATATGGGACAAAATACACGAAAACTCCAGGTGAAAAAAATTATGGCACCGATTCATTATGGACTGAGTATCAATGTCCAGCATTAAAACTACGCAAGAAGTTTCGCCCTAGTATTTTTTGTTATTGAAATAAGTGGGTATGAAGTTCACAATTTTTATGCTTTTTCAGAAAAAGTGTTTTTTTCGAAAATTCATAGCTTACGTCAAACTTTTTCAATTAATAATTGTTATACCAACACTTATAGGATTTTATGTGTACTTTTCGAAAAAAAATACTACTTTTGCAAAAAATAAAAATTTCGCAATAATTTTGCGAATTGAAAAATCTTTTTGCTTTTTTTTGAAAAAACCACATTTTAATATTTTTTTGTTTTTTCTTAAAAAAAATGGGGAAAAAATTATTAATATTTTTTTTTTTAATTTAAAAAAAGCTAAAGTTTTGCAAATTGAAATATATTTTTGAGTTTTTATGGAAAACCCATTTCTGAATATTTTTTTAGTGAACTTCAGATTAAAGCTCGATTCCCGTGCTTCAAAATGATATGCCACAGACATTGGGATAAGTAGTTAATTAAAATGTTTGAACCGTTAAACGTGCGCTGTACTGCGCGTTGAGATTGCTTTTCTATCGCTTGATTACACTAATCTACAAGTATAATTGCGGCAAGTAAAATCCATCATTTCCATAGTAAAATTTCCCGCTGAATCCGAAAAGCATAACAGTTTTGCTGATAGCATAACAGTTTTGAGAAAAACGGCCAAAACCAAAAACATATACTGTACGGGAGATAAAGCCATATAGGCTTCATTGAAAATGTTATTTTACATTAAACTCATTCCTCATTCATTTTGAGGCCTAAGGGTAGAGGTTACGATAAAAATTTTAAAGTAATATACGTCACAATAGCACCACTAGTTTGGGCACTACGGCTAAAAACAGTTTAATAAAATTTGCAATTTTTCAATAAATTTTCAACTTTGGCACCTTATAACTCGAAAAATATCTATAAAACTCAAAAAGTTAGCTATTTTATCTTGTAGTATATTTAAATATAAAAATTTGAAGTATAATGTATCTATATTTGAACTTATTTTATTTAAGTTATGTTAAAAAAACGAAAACTATGTAAAAGTCGATTTCACAGATTTTTTTTTATAATAAATTTTTTTTCAAGTAAATTTTAATAAAATGCCAACTCTTACTAAGTTTTAGTCTTTTAACATAACTTATATAAAATGATGCCAAAATATAAACATGTAATACTTAGAGATTTCGGTGTTAGTATAACAAATATTAATTGATAAAGTTTGACGTAAGCTATAAATTTTCAAAAAAAAAACCCTTTTTCTGAAAAAGTATAAAAATCGTGAATTGCGTACCCACTTATTTCAATAACAAAAAATACTAGGGCAAAATTTGTTACGTAGTTTTATTGCTGGACATTGATACTACAATAATGCCAAATTTCAGCCAAATTGGTGCCATAATTTTTTTCACCTGGAGTTTTCGTGTGTTTTGCCCCATATACCGCGTAAATCGAGGGATAGGTGTACTAATTTTTTTTATAATGATGTTTGTTTTTGTTTAGTAGTGAAATTTTAATTAACAGAATAGTTACACTCCATTGAGTGTATATGAAACTCGAATCATAAAACATTGCAGCATATAAAATTCAAAAATACATGGAGTCCTTCTTCTTTGCCGATAAAACAGGCCTTCTTAAGCAGCCTTTCTAATAGGCGGAGAGCCGGCTGTAGAAAAGTCGAGTGTATAAGATTACAGCTTGAAATGTATGTCAAATGATAGAACTCGATGAGCCTAAACACAATATATAGGGTTGCCTTGCCAAATCCTGTCCAAACATGGGTTGCCACCTGTTTTTTGGGCCAACATTTTTTAGAATAAGTTTATGGTTTAAGATTCCAGCTTAAAATGTATGTCAAATAATAGAGCTTGAAGAGCATAAATATAATATACAGAGTCGTTTTGTCGAATCCCGTCCCAAACATGGGTTGCCACCTGTTTTTCAAAAAAAGTTTATGGTTTGAGATTGCAGCTTGAAATATGTGTCCTTGATGATCTCTAATAAAATATATAGGGTTGCCTTGCCGAATCCCGTCCCAAATATGGGTTGCCACCTGTTTCTTGAGCAAACTTTTTTAGAAAAAAGTTTGTGGTTTAGCAACATTATATATTTTATTACAGATCATCAAAGTCTATCATTTGACACACATTTCAAGTTGCAATCTCAAACCATAAACTTTTTTCTGAAAAACTTGGGCCAAAAATAGGTGGCAACCCATGTTTGGGACGGGATTCGGCAAAACTACCCTATATATTTTTATATAGATCATCAAGGTCTATCATTTGACACACATTTCAAGCTGAAATCTCAAATCATAAACATTGTTCTGAAATAACTTGGACCAAAAAACAGGTGGCAACCCACACTTGGGACGGGATTCGGCAAGGCAACCTTACATATTTTATTAGAGATCATCTAGGTCTATCATTTGGCATACATTTCAAGCTACGATCTTAAACCATAAACTTTTTTCCAAAAAAAGTTTGCCCCACATTTGGGATGGGATTTGACAAAATTACTCGAAATATTTTTTCTAAGGTTCATCAAGATCTAGCATTTGTCATGCATATCGAGCTGAAAACTTGAACCATAAACATTTTTCTGAAAAATCTTGGCCCAAAAAACAGGTGCCAACCAATGTTTGGGACGGGATTCTACAAAGCAACCCTATATATTATATTTAGGCTCTTCAAGTTCTGTCATTTGACGTACATTTTAAGCTGGAATCTTAAACCATAAACTTTTTTCTAAAAAATGTTGGTCCAATAAACAGGTGGCGACCCATGTTTGGGACAGGATTCGTCAAGGCAACCCTATATATTATATTTAGGCTCATCGAGCTCTATCATTTGACATACATTTCAAGCTGTAATCTTATACACTTTTTATTAAAAAAACTCATGTGTGCAGTTCATACGCGGTAGAAGTGAAACTGCGAAAGAATGAGACGAAAATATTTTATTAAAATGATAAAAGTTGACGGGATCTAGAGTAGGTACAGCAAGGCTTTGGTAGTTAACCAATGAATTATTTGAATAAATTTCAGAAATAGCAAATCTTTCCAGTGTTTCTCAGCTTTTGGTTACCCGCTCTCAAAGCTGATAGTTTCAGCACACGCTGCTTGATGAGTACTTTAATTTGATATATAATTTATTGCTATTGATGTTCTGGATCCTAATTAAAAAAAGCGTATCATGATTTCATATTTTGCGTTTCAAATTTTGCGTTGCGTTACAAATTTTTCAAATGACCACCACTAAAGAAGTTTCACTTCAAAAAAAATGGCCTAAAAAACGGGTGGCAACCCATATTTAGGACAGGATTTGGCAAAGCAACCCTATATATTGTGTTTAGGCTCATCGAGCTCTATCATTTGACATACATTCCAAGCCGTAATCTTATACACTCGACTTTTCTACAACCGGCTCTTTGGCTATAAGGGCGCTTGCCTTAGCAGGAGTCATAAGTTCTTGGAAAAAATTAAATTTTAATACTCCGTGAGACTCCTCTGAGCTATTTTTTTTATCCGTGCCACCTCACTTGAACTTTCGTTGATATTTTTAATGTTTATTTGTTGTGACGTTTTCTTAATTTATAATTTGACATTGAATACACAATACTCTGCAATCACATTAACATAACATGAAACAGAAGGTCATCTAGCAACATACACACTAGACCGTACCACCTTACAGGCAAAAAAAAAAGTTCCCCGTACACCAGCAAATCCAAAGCATTTTTGCAAGTTACTTCGAAAAATTTTTTTTTTTTTTTTGGCCGAAAACAGAGGTCGCACATTTGAGTTTTTCATCATATCTTCGGCATTTACAGTCCGATCTTAAAGTACGATATATCAATGTTTTTGTCTTGAGTAGACCAACTTTTTGATTTAATGATCCTTGATATCAAGTACTTCGTTCTTGAACTTACCCACCAGATCTCAGTTCCTACCATCGTAATGTACCACCCTAATATCCGAAAATTGTAGCTTGCAAAAAATCATTAAATTTTTCCAACAGAAGTATTTCGATTATTCCATTAGAACTATTTTTAAAAATGTTTTTAAAGTTTTTACCGAACATAGGGGTCGCCTTATTAAATTTTTCGTCATATCTTCGGTATTTATAGTGAGTAGTACTAAAATGATCTCTAATCGAATGATATTTGGAATAATACCGTTATTACTCTCTTAATGTATTTTATTATTGCTATTCTTTTTACCTGTCAGTTGGAAATGCTATGTCTATGTCTTTATTTTATTCCGCTAAAGTTATAAAATTTAATTGAATGTTTTGTTATCAATGATAACGGACCCAAATTTAGGCCCGGATTTAGAAATTTGCAGCCCCTAGGCAGTTGCTAAGCCCCCCCTCCCCCCTCAAAACTTCTTCAATGGTGGAATAAGTTTGATACGAAAAGTTTTTCAATCAATAAAATGCAGTTTTCTGAGAGCAAATATTTTATTTTATTACAGTCAGTAGCCTTATAATCATGAAGTATGTAAGTGTATGACCTATGTTATTCAACAATTACCATTATCTATGCGATTGCTTTTTATGGAAAAATGATTGCTTATTGGTTTAAATTTTTACGTTTTGATTTTCGGTTGGCAGTCATTGATAATGTCACCACAATCTGAAAACATGAGCAAATCTGACTCTATAACAAAGCAATTGTACTGCAACCAGTTTTGATCTCAAATAGTTTTTCACTCGCCGATCGATCACCAATGTTCAGTTCTAATGGCATTTTTCCCTTATAATGTTGGTGTGGCAACGAAATGGGCGAGAAATTCAATTCCCACCAATAAAAAATTTTTCAAAGTTTCCGCCAATATTTGCCGCATGTATGGTAAATCCGGGCCTGCCCAAATCCGCAAGTACGTTCAGATGGCTATGAGAAGATTTTAGATGCATTCGTCAAATGTTCGGTCCATAAATAGATCATTTTATAAATTTTGAGAGTGGCTCATATTTCAATATGATGAATTGGCTCAAATTCGAAGTGACTGAGCCGCCACGCTTGCAGTTCTTCACGCAAGACCAGCTGGAAGCATTACAATATTCAAAAGAAATAATCAAATTAGGGGCCGTTCAAGTATTACGTAACGCACTTAGGAAGGTGGTTTGAACAACGCTTTACGCTGCAAGTTAAAAATCTCTTGTTTTATTTATTATTATCGCAAACGCGACTAAAACATAACAGAAGTCCGGTACATTGCGCAACATAATTGTGACTTTTAGGTAAACATGGTCACTTGGGTGATACCGAAACGTTTAAGGAGAGGGAGAGGGGGGGTCAAATATCTTCAAAAAGTGCGTTACGTAATACTTGAACGGCGCCTTACCAGGTTAGTGCAAGAAAATAACTTTATTTGTGTAAACACAGTAATAAAACAATATTTATTCGTGTGTGATGTCTTTTATTTTCTAATTTTAATGTCAAAAGAACAATGGCTGACTTTTTTTTAGCTTTCTTTTTCTTTACCGGAACTCTTCTCTGACTTCACAGCGATGTTAGCTACATTTTATTTTATACTTTCAAAATCATTCGTTGACAGATAGATTGTCACTGACATTAGGGCTACATTACACTACAACTCTCAATCAAATTTTTGACACTTAGAAATAACATTACATTTGATAGCTTTCTTTGCTAAACTTAATTGTTTACACAGCTTATCCATGCCATTCTCAAAACACAGAGCGTTTTGTTCAAGTAGTACATGAATCTGCAATGTCGGTCACCGATGAACAGCGCATGGGCCATATTTTATCTAAGCTCGAAAGCCGTCAGAAATACAGCCAACTTGAATCACGTCGAAATATGGTCGATTATAATCCTATGCTTTTTATAACGAATTCGATGCCACTGTAAAACTAAATAAAAAGACAACAGTAGAGCTTAGAGAAAAGTAGCTTGATAAATAAATTAAAGTTTTAACATATGTACATTAGGGCGGGTCGATTTTTTTTTCAAAAAGGGTATGGCAGGAAAATATTCTACGGACAATTCTGAGCAACTTTGCCAAAGAAACTATGGGTCTAAAATCAATTTCGAGCCTCCGCATTTTTACAAATAGGTTTTGAACAGTACTTATATTGGATTTGTATGGCAACAACCACAAAGTATTTAATATTTAAAGCAAAAATTGTGGTAAATCGGACATTTTGATGTCGGTGGAAAGGTCTTGTGCCTCTTTTGTATTTACCATGTTATTTTAATTTTTTGTAAGAATAGTTGAGTGCTGAAGGACTTAAGTCGAAAGATAATGGAACACAATTTTTTATTCAAAAATAAAAATCTATCATTGAAAAATCTGCCATTGAAAACGTGTAATTATTCCGTCAAGGTTTTGATCGTCAATTGTGATTTTTTTTCGTTTTTTCCAACTATGGAGCCATCGATAAGACCCATATCCTCCAGATGCAATCTGTTACATATACCATCTCAAGATGTCCCTACCTTTAGCTTGCCAAGTGATTTAAATGGACTGAATTTCCCAAATAATAGTGATTTATAAAAGTATTATAGCCTTTTGATTGAAAGTGCTAAAGCTGAAAGCAGAATATTTTCATACAAAAGTTTTACACCACAAGTAGTAAAAAAATTATTTGAAATTTGGAAAAAATTAAGTATCAAAATAATTAATTGCTGCAAAGTTAAACGCCTTGGTCGACTATTATCAGAAATAAACATCATTTTATGAAATATTTAACCTCTGATGATCGACCACTACCTGGTCCAAAAACTCCTCCCTTCCTGTAATTGTTCCCATAAAAGTGCAATATACATATGTACGTAAGTACTGTTCAAAACCTATTTGTGAAAATGCGGATGCTCGAAATTGATTTTAGACCCATAGTTTCTTTGGCAAAGTTGCTCAGAATTGTCCGTAGAATATTGTCTTGCCATACCCTTTGATGACTTTTTCCCGCCCGAAGAAATCGACCCGCCCTAATGTACATACATACATAAGTTTTCCCACTATAAAAGCTCCATGTTTTATTTAAATGATAAGAAGAGCGAATGAAATTTTACCGTATGGTGAGCTTCTTCGAGATGCTGGCAACGGCTCCAGTACACTTTATTTGATTTTACTTTAAATTTTTTAATTCATGTTGCAGATCTGGTGGGTTCTTAAAGTCAATGACCTTTGAGCAAAAACATAATTTTTTAAGATCCGACTCTAAATACCGAAAATATGACGAAAAATTTAATAAGGGGAGCCCTACGTTCGGTAGAAAACTTTAAAAACATTTATAAAAATAGTTCTAATGGAATAATCGAAATATTTTAGTTGGAAAAATTTAATGATTTTTTGCAAGCTTGAATTTTCTGATATTAGGGTGTTACATTAGGATGGTAGGAACTATGATCTGGTGGGTAAGTTAAAGAACGGGGTACTTGATGTCAAGGATCATTATATCAAAAAGTTGGTCTACTCAAGACAAAAACTTGATATATCATACTTTAAGATCGGACTGTAAATGCCGAACATATGATGAAAAACTCAAATGCGCGACCTCCATTTTCAACCAAAAAAAAAAATGTTTTTTCGAAATTACATTGCAAAACTGCTTTGAATTTGCTGGTGTACCGTGGACTTTTTTTTGAGGTACAGTCTTATGCAAGGATGTGCAGCCCATAGTTCGTTTGGCTCTTCCAGCTCTTACAACAATAACAAAAAATATTCAGCTCACCTCGAACTCACTCCGTTATTTGAGCTAAATCATTTTGGTCCGCAATCACCGCTTAGACTTAGAGCCGAATATTTACTGACAAATGCGACTATGCAGCGATTAGCTCAAGGCTGCAACGCATAGATACCTAAAGTTGACACAAGCCACAGAAAAGATGCCGTATACTGGTGGACAGAAGAAATAGCGGAAATCAGACGGAACTGCCTTCGGATGAGGAGAAAACTCATTAGAGCCAGACGATTAGGCGCTGCTACAAATGAAGCCGAAAACTACAGGCAAGCCAAGAAACACTTAAAGCTTGTCATAGAGCGTAGTGGGCTCTAAAATTCCTGGCCCAAATATGGACGGCGAAACCATGAGCAACATCGTTGATGCCTTATTTCCTACGCATAACCTGCAGCAGGAAGCACAAGACCCACTACCTGTCGGATCGACCCCATTATTTTCTGAGGAAGAACTAAAAGGAGCAGCAAAATCTCTCAAGAGCAGCAAGACTTCAGGACCTGATGGAATCCCTGCATAAATACTGAAAATAGTAGCGGCAAATCGCCCAACTGTTCTACTGTCGATGTATAATGCGTGCCTTAAGAAAGGCTTATTTCCCGAAGTGTGGAAAAAGCAAAAACTAGTACTGATCAGCAAAGGTAAAGGAGATCCTACCCAATTATCAGCATACAGACCACTGTGTATGCTTGATAGCGCTGGGAAGCTGCTAGAGAGGACGATAAAAACTCGCTTATCCGCAGTTATTGAAGACGCTGGAGGATTATCGGAACGACAACATGGATTCAGAGCAGGAAGGTCAAATCTTGGCGCTATAGAAGATGTAGTGTCTAGCGTGGAACACGCACAGCGAGGGAACCATCCCTTCAGGAGGATTGTTTTATTGGGAACACTAAGCATACGCAACGCTTTTAACATTCTCAGGTGGTCAGATATCCTTGAAGCTCTTAAGTTAAGGTTTGCTACTCCACAATACCTGCTGAGGATCCTGCAGAGCTATTTAAGTGATCGGGAGCTCATTTATGACACCTGCGAAGGAAGAAAGACAAAAATTATAAAATCCGGAGCAGCGTAAGGGTCTATCCTAGGCCCAGACCTCTGGAACTTGAGCTACGACGGAATCCTTCGAATCGAAATGCCGGATGATACACATCTGGAGGGGTACGCAGATGACATTGCAGCTGTAATAACGGCTCGCTACGCCGAAGAGGCCAGGAGAAAATTAGCCTGGTTATGCTAAGGACAAGGGCATTCACGGACTCCAAGTGCCACATACCATTAGAACTGGAGCTGCCAGTATGCGACAGCATACTTACAATAAAGAAGGTAGTCAAGTACCTCGGCGTAAGAGTTAACCTAAAATTGACATTTTGGGCTCAATTACAACACGCAGCAAAAAAAGCAGCCAAGATAACTGGCATGCTTAGCAAGCTCATGGCAAACATCGGTGGACCAACGCAAAGTAAACGGAAACTTCTAATGGCGACAACAAACTCAATACTGCTCTACGGCAGTGAGATATGGGCAGGAACGCTAGAGGCGAAATGTCGGCAAAAGACGCTACTGTCAGTGCAATGAACTGCTGCGCTCAGAGTTGCATGTGCATACCGCACAGTCTCCGAAACGGCTGTGCTAGTAATAAATAGGGTTATCCCCATTGACTTACTGACCAGGGAACGTAAAATGGTCTGGGAGGCAAACAAGGAGGGAAACCTGATCATAAGCTTTGCAGACGCAAGGCAGGAAACCCTTTCTAAGAGGCAGGATAGATATCGCTGGGAAGCCAGCGGCAGGTGGACAAAAAGACTGATCCCTTGCAGAAGAACATGGTTCGAGAGAGACTTTGACAAGGTAAATTATTACCTCACTCAGTTTTTATCGGGCCATGGATACTTCCAGAAGTATCTACACCGTATGGGCAAAACAGAATACCCTTTCTGTATATATGGAGACGCTGATGGCGATGACGCAGAGCACATCTTCTTCAACTGCAGACGATGGGAAAATGAACGCGCATCCTTACAGGAGTCAGTCGGCCAGTGCTCCGCTGACAACATGATCGAAAGGATGCTGCAGAGCAAAGAAAACTGGAATGCAGTTGCAGGTTTTACTGAGGACGTTCTCAGAGAAAAGAAGTGGGACCTGGACGCAGGTATATGATTTGAAGACAAATCAAGGGACCTACCCCGAAGCAATGCTAACGCAGTCCCAGAGTAGGTGGCCTGGAGATCTGAGAAGAGGTTGTGGGTTTTAGTGAAGTGACACACTCTGATGCTATGATGGTAACTTTAGGTTAGTGAATTGCATTGATTGCAGAGCATTTACCACAACCTCACCCATGAAAAACAAAAATTCTACTTTTGCAAAGAGGCCAAAGACAAACTAAATCTAAATTATAACTTGATTCTCAATCAGCAGTAGCAGTAGTGATGTGATATTTTATGAATTCTTATTTTTATTTTAAATGTTCATTTATTTTGTGCCTTCTTTAATTATATTCTTATACGGATTTGTGCAATATTTATGTTTTCATCTAAATGTTTGTGCAGTTCCAGTAATGGTAGTTTTAAACAAAAAAACAAATAACTGTTGTAAGTCAACATTTGTCAAAATATTCAAGCAGTCAAAAAGTGTCAACTTTAATTTTCTCATGTTTTATTAGAATAAAAGTTGTCCTTGAAGAAGGTAGAAACACCCACCGAAACATTTAAAAATTTATGGACCAAAAAAGCCTACAATTTCAAATTCACAATAAATTTTAAACTTGGTCGAACATTAACACACACAATTAAAATAGATAAGATTTCGTCAGCGAAAATTTGTGTTCGAGCCTTAGGACTAGATGCATAATAATATGCACCATTGTCCGAAATAGTCCATTTTAATTCAACTCAACTCAACTATATTTTAGCTTGTATGAACATAAACTATTTTAAGTTCAACTTTAATATCTAGTTTCATTATTATTTTTACTGTGTAGTTTACCTTTATTTTTTTACTAAAATTGTAAAAAAACTTAGATCTTGTTGTTAGCAATGAAAAACACAATCAAACTTAATTATTTTATTAAGTTTTAATTTTCTTTTATAAACACTTCGATTTAAGTCCCTATTAAGAAGTTTTATTCCAAAATACAGTCTAGCTCTGAAGAACAATTTTTTTAATCTTATATAGCAGTTTACATCATTTTTCTATTCCAAAAGTTTTTCTAATAATCTGTATTCTGTCCTCATTAAAGTCTAAGAAAATTTTTTTCGCTTGTCTAATTTGAATCATTAGTTTCTCAGTTGACCCATGTGAAGGCAATCTCAGTTTGTTGCAACACTGATATGTTGGGAACCTCTTTGTGCAGTTTATGGCATAAATACTAGAGGTCTGCGTAAGTGTACTTGAAACGGACATCAAGTCACTTGACACGATTGCAAGTCTACCAAGCTCTGGTGTACGCAAATCACAAATCAAAACAAAAAGAATCACTAAGCAAAAGAAAATAGACAAAGAGAGTTGCTTTGTGCGGCGAACTTACTGTTCTAAATTTCTGCGGCTAAATTTACTTCAGCTCCAAATTTTTATGAAACCAAACTTATCTTATGTAATTTTAAATTTTAAGAATGAACGAGTAACCAAAAAATGTCGGTTATATCTAGTTTCGGAGATAACTTACACTAGTTTACAAATTTGGGCCTCATCTCGAGATCTGGTTTCTAATACTATGTATATAATTTTTGAAGTGAGAACTTCTTTAGGCACGTTGTGCTGGTGAGGAAAAATGTATAAACTGGCGACAGGACACCGACATTCATGACGTCACAATGACAATATTTTTAAAATTATGTAGCATGCTTTAAGGGTATGTTGATAGATCAATAGCCAAGACAACAACCATGTGATGACGTCATGGTTGTTGTCTTGGTTGTTGGTATATGGTAATTTTAGAAATTTGCTGCGTGCTTTTGGGCGTATGCATAAATTGAGTTACGACACAGGATGACACTGGATTTTAAAAGCTGAAAACTTCACATTAGCTTTCCTCCACGTCATCACCGACACAGGATGACACTGGATTTTAAAAGCTGAAAACTTGACATTAGCTTTCCTCCATTTATTTTTTTTTACTGGTGTGAAAGAGACAGCCATGAGTTGCTTGGTGTGGTGAAAATTATTCCATAAACATTACAAAACATCATGAAAACAAATTTCAATTATATTATTTTAAGTTCTCACTTCTGTCGGCACTCCCAGAGTGCAACCTGCCGTTTTTTTCTATGTGTTTTGGGGCGTAGATTAAAAAAAAATCAACATTTTTTTTTTTCCTTAAGAATCGTTTTCAAGAAATCTCCAAAAAAACCGTTTTTTGCACATCTTTCATCTAATTGGCCACATTTCCATCAAATTTTTTTCGACCTAAATCAGTTGCACACTTTTCAAAAGGTAATTTTGTCTTCTTTCTAACGAGTTGCTTTTTATGAGAATCGAATAAGATTTGATAGAGTTACAAGCGATCAAAGTCCAAATCCAATTTTTCAGTACAGACATTTCTGCTATAAAATTAACTTAATCCATGTAATATATACCTAATAACATAGCTGCGCACCGTTAATCAAAAAGTTAACTTCGTTAATCGCTTATCCGTTACTTAAAAATTTAACTTCGTTAAACGTTAAAGCGTTATATTTTTGAAGATTTAACGGAAGTTAACGTTAATCCGTTAGCACGTGTTAAAAATTTAATTTTTTATATCTTTGCGTTAGTGATCTTACAAAAACTGTTGGTTTGGTTCTGGAGGTTAATAGGTTAGGAACAAAAAAAAAAACATTCATAATTGGAGTGTTTAATTTAGTCATCTGACATAATGTGGATATTCCCCTTTATGAGCATTAATATGTTCTCGTCTGAAAGCGACGCTCGTTTCGGCGTTAAAATATCTTTGCCCGTGGAAAAGAGACGACAACTGCAGCGCTTGAGTGTACAGTATTACTATATTTAATATACATATATATGAATATCTGTTCCCCGAGGAATGCCGCATCGTTAAACAAGTCTGCTGATTTCATGTCTGGCCCAGTGGTGGCATTTTCGGTACATTTGTACTTTTTTTGGTACATTTGCATCCTGAAAAATCGTCAGTACATTCGACAAGTTTTTAGTACATTCGGTACATTTGGCGGTACATACAGTGGAACCTCTTTTAGTCGAACCTCGATAAGTCGAAAACATCCCAAACTCGAAAAAATGTTGTGTTCCTTTCCCTTCAAACCCCAAAACCTCCATTGCTCGAAATCTGACCCCTCTATAATTCGAAATAATTAGTGAGTCCCTACAAGTAAATTCAGTACATATTTTCCCTCTATAACTCGACAAAATAAATTTGACCTCTGCATCTCGAACATAGCAATGTTTGATTTTACAACTCGATTATTTGAAACGAATTACCTCTGTAGCTCGATTATTGCAATATTGTTTCTTAGAAATAAATGTAAAAGCCTACTTATGTTGTCAATTGAAAATTAGTTGGAATAAATCTTAGCCTCTACAAGTCGAACATTTCCTAACAAAATTCGCTTAAGTCGAAGTCCTCCATAAGTCGAAAACTCTATAACTCGGTCGTAGTTTTCGAAATATTACAACTTTTCCGGAATTTGAACAAATTTTTTTTTCAAAAAGCCGTTATTTTTCGAAAAAAATTCGTCGTTAGTCTACAGTCTTATTAACATATTTATAAAGCTCAATTTATCCCTTTTAAAATGATATAACACTTAAACAAAAATTTTTGACATTAACCCTTTCCAACCGAAAAAATTTTACTTTGTTTGAGAATTTTAGGCTCTAAATTGCCGAAAATACATTCAAAAGATCTGATTTGTTGGTGAAAGTTGTAGATATTAAATAGATGAACAAAATCCCAGCATCAGATGCAATAAAACTCAGTTTACTTTCGAGATATATTTAAAAAACCACATGAATCTAGGTGCAAAATTCAAATGTTCATTTCTCGAAAACTTGAGCCAAACTTGAACAAACTGAGCCAAATGGTTTCTTGTTTTGGCCTATATTTTCACCTCGCAGCGTCAGATCCGAGTAAACTTTTACAAAAGAAATTTTGTTCCACAGTGTAATTCGAGATAGTAAATCGTAATGTGTATAGGTGGACATTTTGTAATTTGCCAAAAGTGAGGACATTTTTATTTAGTTATCATTAGAAAATTTTTAGAAAAATTGGGTATTCCAGGCAAAAAAGTTATGCAATTCACAGTTCATTGTAAATTGGGCTGGTGAATTTACAATGTTGTAATTTTACAATATTTTACGAGGTTGTAACTTGTGTTGTTATTGTTTCCCATATAAATGCTAATTACAACTAGTCGATAAATTTGAGCATGCCTTTGAGCATGTTTTTTGAAAGTTGTACTCGATTTCAATTTTGGTGAGGGAATCGTATGGGAAAAGAGAGTGACAAAACATAATTTGTAAACAATAAATTTTTGAGCTCACAGTTTTATGATTTGACACATTGTAATTTTGTCACGTTCCAATTTTACCATGAACTGTGAATTGCATAAGTACATTAGACCTCTAAAACGTACATTTCAAGTTTCGATTCAGTACATTTTGACAAAAACCAAATGCCATTACTAGTCTAGCCACATTTTGACGACATTTTGAGCTTTACTATTTAAAAATTTGTAGCTCTTAAGTTTTTCTTCAGATTAAGTGACAGAATTGAAAAAGTTTTTCTCATCATCGTCGTTGTTACTCGTGTTGCTGCCTCCGCCACTTAAACTATCTCTGTCCATCGCACTTTTGGCAACTTCTTGGCGTAACATCTCTTCGACCTTTCTTCCATGCATATTTTTACTACATCCACTCGACTGCTTTCATACGGCTCCAGTCATATCACCTGGAACTTCGTGTGAAAAGCCGCATCAAATTGGCACTGTCGGTCTTCCAGAAGGGATCCAAACTTTTTCTTTATGCCATATCATAAGGAATTGGCTAAAGCTGTACAGCTTACTAGGCTTAGACTTTATATTTTTTAATTTAAAGACAGTTGCAATTATCGGTAGTAGTGACCCGAGATATGCTTGAGCTTCTCCTTGAATATGATCGAGGGCACCGAAGGTACTTGTCGTCAGAACGTGTTTTTGATATTTTTTTGGTAAATAGGATTAACGATTAACGGACTTGAGGAAATTTAACGGAAGTTAACGAGTCCGTTAACAGTTTTAAAATTTAACTTAAAAGTTAGTCCGTTAGTCGATATGTTAACTTCGTTAATTAACGATTAACGGATTAACGAGTTAGTGCCCAGCTATGCCTACCAATCATGCTTAAGTCCATTGAAAACTTAAACCAAATGCATTTTCCGATTTATTTGTTTGTCTTCACGTCATGTTCTTGAACTCTTAATTTGGGCTGATTTCCCAATACATTCCCACATATATTAAAGTTACTTGATTATGTATGTTGAAGAATGAATGTTTATAAATTCCTTACAGAGGCTTACAAGAGCCAGGCCCGTACCCACCATAGGGACAAGAGGGGGCTTTGCTCCCCTACGCATCTCATTCGGTTGCAAATTTGTTTTTTGGAAGGGAGACGTTCTTTTACAAAACGAATACTTTCTGACCGACACATTTTCAAATCGCTCCAAATTTTTTTTACATATTCTAGGCATTATATTAGTGAACACAAAAATCAGGAATATATTTGTTATCAAAAATATCGAGAGATATCGAGTTGCGAAGGTCGAAGGTTTTACGTTTTATGCTGTTTTACGGTAATATTCAAATTTTTATATCTCCGGTAAGTTTTAACAGGGAAATAATGTTTTTATATAGGTTTAAAGCTAAAAAGATCAGCTTTTTTGTTAAATTTTTAACTTTGGCATTTGATGAAAATTTAATATATTTTATAACAAATTAATTGTTTAAAGTAACACTCTAAGGAATAGAAACAGTGATGTGTGGAATCGCATTATTAATTATAGTAAAATTACATATTTTAATTTGTATTAATACTACCACATGTGTTTAAATACACAACTTATGTGTTTCGATAAAAACTCAAAGTATTATACACAAAATGAATATATTTACACATAGCTACTGTGTAATTTACAACTATATAGAAAAATTTACAAACTTATGTGTGTAAATTCACACACTTAATCTGAATTTATTATTTTTATTTCTCATCCATTGGTGCTCATGATTCGATATAACTTTTTTGTTACTTACAATGTACATATACGACATCGTAACATACACAAAGAACGGTGCCAATGTTCTCTGCTAAGATTAACAGAACACAGATACACATTTTTACCGTGAATTAACATATTTATAAAAAGTGTGTAAATCAATTACACATTTTTACCGTGAATTTACATATAAAATCAGGTAAAAACTTATATGTATGTACAAGAAAAATTTTCAAGAGTAGTCATTTATGACTTGGAATTATTGTTTCACTTTAAAAGTTGTTGTTTATTTTTGTGATATTTTTTAAACAATTTAATCTAATTGAAAATGACCACACAGGAAATCTGTTTCCTATATTTAATATAGTAATTTTTTCTGTGAGTGAAGTTTATAGAGTGAACTACTGAATCCTCGTTAAATTTCGTTTAAAAACTAATTTTTCCCGAATGGTAGCCAAATACGGACTATCCCAAATAAATTATTTCTTCTGCGCACCTCTGAAAATACTGCGCGTCGCTGCACAGTGGTCACGAATCGAATTTTGGTTCAAAAATTGCTGGAGAACGCAAATCTTGTCGGAAATGAACAATTGTTTTTTTAAATAAAAGTTAACCAAAATACGGAAATATTCGCTTGAGAATGTGAAGAATAGAAGTACATACATACTTGGTAGATAAAAAATAAAAACATTTGCTCAAAATAAAGCATCGAGTATATATTCAAATGAAATGGTTCAAATGTTTATCAAAATTACATGTTTTGTATGATTTTCAGTCATAGAAACAGTTTCTCTGATATAACAAAAGATGATTTGTTGAAACTTAAAATAAATTAGTTGATTTCAAAAAAGCATTTGTTAATTTTCTTACAGTTTTTGTTGAAACTTAAAATAGATTCGTTGGTTTCAAAAAAGCATTTGTTAATTTTCCTAAAGTTTTTGTTGAAACTTAGAATATATTCGTTGGTTTCAAAAAAGCATTTTTCTTCTTTACTTTCCATTTATTTCTCTAATGTTGTTGTTGCGTACTTTATTGTTAATTTAATAATTAATGTAATACGTTTTTAAAACGTCAAAGGAGAAATTAAATTTTTTTTTACATGTCACCCGATCAGAGAATTGTACCTGTCTTCTGCGCCATGCCACTGTTCAAAGATGCTCATCTTACCCAACTCAGCTACCGACAGCATTTTTAAGACATACAAAATGATGTTGTTAAACTGCGCATTAGGGTTGTTCAGAAAAAAAAGAACATCACATGAATTTTTTCAGATTTTTCATGATTTCATAATGTAGAACGTGATGCCAAATTATCAGCAAGAAATTCGAAAAAAATTTTTTTTTTGAATAACCCTAGTCTAATTTTCATACTTGATATTTTTCACAAACTTAAAACTGCTGTAAATTTGTTGCGAAATGGCCTAAAAGGTTCTACAAAATCTTAAATTGTAGATTTTAATATCCGCTATAAGGTACGTATTCATTCAAAGATGAATATGAAACACAACACACATCAGGGGTCGATTAAATATTTATAGTTCTCTACTTCTTTTTGTTTTTTAAATACCTTTAAATTAAAAAAATAAAAAAAAATTTATATCGTCGCCGGGGTTTGAACCAGGAGCTTCCCTGATTAGACAATGGAAGTTTTTTATTTGCAATTTCAGTGAAGCATTTTGCTGATTACGCTAAAATATTTTGTTGTAAAATCAGATAATTTGAATATGCAAATCCAAAGAACAAAGGGTTTTGATTTTGCAAATTTTTTCTTTGATTCAAAGAAATTAATAGGTGAAAATTTAATCATAGAATTGCAATTCTTTGATTTTACCAATCTTGTTTTTTCTGTGTACTTTTCCAAGGCAGAAATCTGAAGAAGCCATAAATTGAGACTGAAAAATTGAGTAACTAAGTATTTTTCCATTATGTAATAAGATTTACTCAGATTCCAAATATCAATCTTATAACAAATATATTTTTTATTTAAATAAAATTTATATTTTTAGCATGACGGACTTTTTTCGATGAAAAGGCTGATATTATTCACATCTGAAGATGCGCATTATTCAGTAGAAAAGTTAGCTATGTTCATGGGATTCGGAAGCAAAAATGTTTGTAAAGTAGAAACTAATGGCGATGGTAAAATGAATATGACATTGCTGGAGTCTCATATTAAAAATTACATAAAAGATGGTTGTCAACCCCTCATGGTTTCTGCAACAGCTGGAACTACAGTCTTAGGAGCCTTTGATGACTTGAATGGTATTGCTGACATATGTAAAAAATATGATATGTGGATGCACGTCGATGCTGCGTGGGGAGGTGGTGCGCTGATTTCAAAAATACATCGCAAGCTTTTAAATGGAATCGAAAAGTAAGTTGTAAACTACAGTGAGCTATAACACAGGTATTATATGTAATTTGTAACAAGCACACTCTAGTCTTTCTAATAGATTTGTAGAGCATTTATCGAAATTAGTGTTCAAGAAATTTATTTAAATCTTTTTAATTTTTTCTATAAAGTCTGAGTATTTCTTAACAAAAATGATGAAATGATTTTTTATCCTATCGCCTATAGTTTTTGAGATATTTGACCGACATACATATGTATATAAAAGGTACGGGTAAAAGTAAGTAAGGTAAAAATTATCGCTCCACATAACAACGTCTGCCAGGCCTGCTATATGTTTGTACAAGAGTAGGGGAAAAAGTTAGTTTCACTGGGAAAATGGGCTGTTTCGCTTTTACATTCCATCGCATGCGTTCATACAACATCGCGCCACATATCGGAAAGGGCAGAACAACGACTGCCGTGACCGCTAGTAGTAGATAAGATTGGTAAACAAAAGTTTGAAATCTGTAATTAAAAATGTCCACCATTTTTTTTTTTTGAATAACCAGTATTTTCTCTAAAAATTATATTGTTAATCTGTAATTTTAATATTATATTAAGAAGGTTAAACTAATTTCCTTTAAAACAATATGTTAATGTTTCTTTGTTTGCATTCGTAAATTTTTTACGATAATCGATAATAACTAAAAGTGGCAGCTCAAGCCAAATTTCACTTTGAAGGTTAGTAAGAGTTATAGATAAAAATTTGAAAAAATTCCTAAATTTTTTGTATCCTTCATATTTGGAAGCAATTCAGGGGGCCTCACATTTAATTTTCGCAAAAAATTTAAATAAGAACCACCCTAATGTTGTATACCGGTCATTCTTTTATTAAACGCACACTTTGTCGTTATTGACGTTTTTTAGCATTTTTTGAAACGAAATATCTCAGAAACTCTAGGAGATAGCATAAGAAATCATTTAATCATTTTTGTTAAGAAATACTCTAGCTTTATAAAAAGAATTAAAAAAATTTAAATAAATTTGTTCAAACACTAATTTTTTTAATTAAAAAACTTTTTCTCAAAATATTTTCAATATAACACCTTTTGTTTTTTTTTTTTGATTTTTTTATGTTGTTCCTCAATCAATCGTAAGAATGCATGTGCTTTCATATCGAAATTCCCGCCATAACTTTGGAAACTACGATTATTTTACTGATGCCGTACAACATGTTTTTTTCAACATAAAATTCGACATAAATTTTTTTTTGTAATGTTATTTTCAATCAATCCTAAGAATGAATCTGCATTCAAATCAAAATTCTCTCCATAGCTTTGGAAAATATGAGTTTTTCATGAAGGCGCGCATCAGTCAAATTGTACGAATTGTATCATATTTTTCAAAGTTATATCGGGAATTTCGTTTTGAATGCAGATACAATCTTAGGATTGATTGCAAATAACATTACAAAAAACAAAAACAAAAAATTAAACAAAAAAAAAATTTTATGTCGAATTTCAAGTTGAAAAAACTTGGTGTTGAAAAAACACATGCATTCTTAGGATTAATTAAGGAATAACATATAAAAAAATCAGAAAAAAAACGAAAGGTGTTATATTGAAAATATTTTGAGAAAAATTTTTTTAATTAAAAAAATTAGTGTTTGAACAAATTTATTTAAATTTTTATAATTTTTTTATAAAGCTAGAGTATTTCTTAACAAAAAATGATTAAATGATTTCTTATCCTATCTCCTATAGTTTCTGAGAAAAACGGCAATAACGACAAAGTGTGCGTTTATTAAAAGAATGACCGATATACATTGTATGTACATAACATTTTTGGGCAATTGTATATAGGTACATACATATCAAACTTAACCATGATCAGTAGAGATTTTGTGTCCTCCTTTATTAGCTCAAATCCTTTGTTATTTCCACTATATTTACCTCGTAACACTATTTTTTTGAAAGTTTCAATGCCACTACATGAATATCGCTCAAAAAATAAATGAGAGAAAATATTTAATTTTTGGTTCAAAAATTAAAAAAATAAATTTTTATTTTTTATTTTTTTGAAATATGTTTTAAGTGGCTAATTTCACTAGTTTACACTAAAAATGTACATTGTTCATTTTAATTTATCCTACAAAAAATATTTTTATAGTTTCAAATCTTAATACAAAATTTATTATAACAAGGATGTTTCGAAAGATGAAGAATTCAATCTATAACTGATTTCAATTAAGGTTTAGTTCATATAATACGTACCACTATTTTTCCTTCTACCCTGTGTTACAACCTGTCATATGAAATTCCACAAAATGTCACATTTCCCGAAACCCTCTCTATGGGTGTTGCGTAATATATGAACAGTCTTTAACAGATGTAATCAATTCTATTGTTTTTTTTTTAACTTTCAGAGCCGACTCAGTAACATGGAATCCCCATAAGCTACTTACAGCATCGCAACAATGTTCGACTTTCTTAACAAGGCATAAAGATATCTTAAGCCATTGTCATTCAACTAATGCATCCTATTTGTTTCAAAAAGATAAGTTCTACGACACAGCATATGACACCGGCGATAAACATATTCAATGCGGTAGACGAGCTGATGTTTTTAAGTTTTGGTTTATGTGGAAGGCAAAGGGCACTATAGGCCTAGAGACGCACATTGATAATGTTTTTGAAATGGCTAATTATTTTACGAAGGAATTAAAGAGAAGATCTGGTTTTGAACTAGTTATTTCGGAGCCTGAATGTACTAATATATGTTTTTGGTACGTTCCACCAAGTTTACGAAACATGGAGCGTAATGACGAGTTTACAGCTAAGTTGCACATGGTTGGGCCTATAATTAAAGAAAATATGATAAAGAAGGGTTCTATGATGATTACTTACCAGCCTTTGCGGAAACATCCAAATTTCTTTCGTTTGGTACTTCAGAACTCATGTCTGAATGAATCAGATATGCAATACTTCCTAGATGAAATTGAGTTGCTTGGAGCTAATATTTAAGATATCGTTTATTATAAGGTTATTTTTATAATACTGTAAATAAACTACCTCTAATAAGAGAATTTTGAATAAAAATTATTTATGTAAAGTTGGTCACCACAGGTGCCTAATGCAAAATTAGAATCTCACTACGTGAACATTGGGGGGAGGGGGGGGGGGGGTTTGAAGGAAAATATGGATATTTACGAACATATGTGTATGTATAAAAATAGCCGCAAGACTTTTTGTGAATCTCTCGGTCAGAAAAAAAGTGATATCGGGTTTTTTAAGCGCCTGAATTTTTAAATTGAATAAAAAGAATAGTATCGAGTGCTTGTTGAGTAGTTTTTTAATGATAAATGATAATGAACAAAAAAGAAATGTTCTTCAGCATAAATTTAAAAAGTTATCTAAAAAAAAGTGATGTACCGGTGAGCAAAAACCCAATTTGCTCAGCATTTATTTTTGGTTTTTATCGGGTTTTTGCTAAAATCGTTTTTGCTCAGTGCAATAATGGATTTTTTAATTTTTTTAAAATATTTTTTAACAAAATATAATTTCAAATTGCATTGAATTAAGAATTCTCAGATTTTTACCTACTATCAATGATGTAGCGATTTTATAACATAATTTCATATGAATACACGCAATGTGTTTACGTGTTAAGGTATCATCATGGTATTGTCTCCTGTGTATTGTACAGTAGGTGGCCAAATTATTAGGGACAGTACTCATATTCTTGTATTTTCTAGTTTAAATGATTTTTTTTAGTAAATAATTGGTGCTAGGCTTAGTAAATAATTTTTTTATTATAATATTCTATTTCTTAAAGGTAATATTCATGTCCTTAAAAAATTTTAGGTAAATAACATTAATATTTGGTGATACCGCCCTTAGCTACAATAACGGCTTGTATGCCTCGGGGTTAGGGCTGCGACATCGACATCGATGTTTTAGAAACATCGATGTTTTACCAAAACATCGAGTGATTTTAGCATCGATGTTCAGTATCCGATGTTTTTACACAATCGATGTAAATGACCCGATGTTGACATCGATGTTCGATTCAAAAGTCAAAAAAATCTATAAGTCTAAACAGCTCCAGCATTAATAACATCTTAAATGATTTCTATCACGGCACCTTGTGAACGTTATCAAACTAATATACCGCTTGCTGGCGTGTTGTGCTGTTTTTTAGAATGCAATTGATTTTGTTCGATTAACTTGTATCAGAGAAGTGTTCGTCAGAAAATAAAAAGGAAACCACACAAAATCCAATAAGGAAAAAGAGTTCAAAGTTGAATAAAGATATAAACAAAATGAAAGTTTGACGAAAACTACGCAATCAAGTAAACCAAAAATAAATTGTTGTCTGAAACGCCCTGGAGCAGATGTGATGAAATCGCAAAATTGTAAATCTGAAATTACTGCTTTTCATCATTCCAGAAACATCAAGTCCAGTGCCACGCAGAAGGGTTAATTTTTATTTGTTTTTTTTTTTCAAGGTTCGAAATAAATATACATAGTAGTTGGCTTAAGTTTGCTTAAGCTCCCACTTAGAAATTTTGGCCAATTTTTTTTAAAACAAACTGTATTTTTTTCCAAAGAAAGTGCGAATAACCTAGAATTTTTTTAGCATGTCGATTGTTTTTTCTTTTTTATAGGTAATAAAGAGTACAAATATAGACATCGGAAGTTGCAGACATAGCTTTTGTGAAAATTATTATACGTTGAAAACCGCTGAAAGAAATAGGTGTCCTAGAAAGATAATTTAATGGCCTACATCAATGGTAAGAAAGGTCTTGAAATTTGACCTATAATTTTGGAGATATTACGATTTTTCTGAAATTTTGACCAACTTTTTTTTAAAAAACCGTGATTTTTTCTACAAAATGTGCTAATGACCTATAGTTTTTTTAGCATTTAAAAAAAGCTTAATTTATTTCATTTAAAATGGTATACAGTAATTTTTTTATATTTACACCTTTTTTAAAAAAAAACAAAAAAATGTATTCAATGACTTCTTATGAAGTCTGTATTTATCGAGAAAAACAACAAAATTGCTCATAAATACATAGTTTTCATAAAAATTCATTAAATAAATTTTTTATTTTTCCTTAAAAAAGGTGTAAATACAAAAAAATTTACAGAAAACTATATACTATTTTAAATGGAATAAATTAAGCTTTCTTAAAATGCTAAAAAAATTATAGGTTACTAGCCGTCCCGGCCACGCGTTGCTGTGGCTTTTTTAACAATTAATAACAGTCAAAACAGTTAACTTTAATTCTTTAATACAGTCAAATTAAAATTAACTAAAATGTAATGGTTAAAAAAATATTAGGCGATCTGTAAACTTACGGGAATGAGAATGTTACACAAAAATTTAAAAGTGATTGGTAAAGAGTTTCGGAGAATCAATATTGAGCAGAAACCAACACATAACATGGAAACGTCTTGGAGAAATTGATATATAAGAAATAATTTTGTATGAGGGCCACCTTAAAAATACACCGCAAATAAAAGTTTTGTAATCTAAGCTATGCATTTTAACATAAAATCTACGTGTTGTAAATTCCATGTGAATCAATTTACCGGTCTTCGTGAAAATTATATTTTTAAAACATGTTTGTACAAGGGCCACCCTAAATAAAAATTTTATAGCCTTAGCTAATTCGCTTAATATAATAGAAACTTGGTGCAAGTTCCATGTGAATCCATGTGGTCTTTGTGAAGATGCTACATATTTAAAAATGTGCTCATGTGAGGGCCTTCCTAAATGAAAGTTTTAAATTTTTAGCTAGTTCCCAACATATAAAAGCCACGTGGTGTAAATTCCATGTAAATCGATTGACCAGTCTTTGTGAAAATGCTTTTTCAAAAGTACAGTCCGCGACAAAACGATAGCACAACTAGTTTCTCGGTGTTTTAAAGGATTTACAACAATTATTAAAAGTTTATTTTCATGGTATATATTCTTAAAGCTAAGGAAATAAATAACTTGTAAAGAATTTGTTTAAAAATTTAATGCATTTTTGAATTAAACCAAAAACCTTAATTTTAAGGTGCGACAAAACGATAGCACAAAATGTTTGTAACTTAAATTCGTTTTAACTGTTTTAAAAAAGTAAAAGTAAAACATTATTTTAATAATGGGCGAATCCTCCTTTATTCTCTACCACTTCAGTCATCCGATTTTGTAGGATTTAAATAGCTTTTTATCGTATTTTCGTAAAAGAGCCTCCCAGTGGGCTAATATGATCTTTTTGAGCTCGTGGATGGACTCGTACTGCCGGTATTCTGCAACGTCAGCAGTTTTCAATAATATTTAGGTCAGGAAAACGCGCTGACCATCCTAGAAGGTTCAAGTTGTTGTCACGGAAAAACTTTTTTTCTATTTTTGCTGAATGAATCCTGCATTATCCTGCTGAAATATCATCGTATCATTATTCTGGGCTACTTAAACTTAATCGGAAATGAGGTAGTTCTACGTAGGCAGCAATAAACCAGTGATACGGATATTTTAGCAGGATAATGCAGGATTCATTCAGCAAAAATAGAAAAAAAGTTTTTCCGGGACAACAACTTGAATCTTCTAGGATGGTCAGCGCGTTTTCCTGACTGTAGTATATTACAGCTCGAAATATATGCCAAATGATAGAGCCCGAAGAACCTAAGCAGAAACCATAAGGTTGTCTTGTCAAATCATGTCCGAAACATGGGTTTCCACCCGTTTTTAGGGTACATTTTTTTTTAAATTAGTGGCAACCCATGTTTATGACAGGATTCAACAATGCAACATCATATATTATATTTAGGCTTCTTCGAGCTCTATCACTTGGCATACATTTCAAACTGCAATATACTAGTTTTAATAAAAACAAAATTGGCTAAAGTTCGGGCATTTTCGGGTATCGGGACAGGCTTTGGCAAGGCAACCCTGGTTGGCTAGTGTTGCCGTAATGCTGATTTATTTTTCATTTATATAATAGCCTTACACCATATTTTTTATAATTTTTTATATGGGAGGTGGGCGTAGGAGACGTCTTACATGATATCATATTATCTCCTGATACTCATGACCTAAGTTTCAAACCGATATTTATTGTAGAAGTATATATGACACTCTCTACCATATAGTAGCTATACTGTACTACTGTAGATCTTTAAGGTGTCTGGCAGACTATAACAACCATCAGAAGTGTCTGCCAACTGAAAAAAACATCTTTTGATAGTTCCTCAAGTAACATATATAAAATTCAGCTTTTATAAAATGACGAAAATTACATGCAATTTTTTACACCTTTGCTACCTGTTATCTTCCACTGTAACCGTTATCCAAACTTCATAGTCGGGGATCGTTGTTACTTCTATTAGGCACATACATAGAAAAACTTTCAGCTTTTATAAAATGACGAAGGTCTGTTGGTCGCTGGCTCTTGCTCTATGAACTCTTTTTCCTTATTATATTTTGTATAGTTCCTTTTTATTTTCTGACGAACACTTCTCTGACACCAGTTAAGCGAACAAAATCAATTGCAATCTAAAAAACAGCGCAACACGCCAGCAAAGGTAAGGTACTTTTGAAAATATACGAATTCTCTGATCATTGAGCTTTTTAGCATATTAGTTTGATAACGTTCACAAGGTGCCGTGATAGAAATCATTTAATATGTTATTAATGCTGGAGCTGTTTAGACTTGTAGACTTTTTTGACTTGTGATGCGAACATCGATGTCAAGATCGAGTCATTTACATCGATAGTGTAAAAACATCGGATACTGAACATCGATGCTAAAATCACTCGATGTTTTGGTAAAATATCGATGTATCAAAATCATCGATGTCGATGTCGCAGCCCTAGGTGGAACTGCTCACCAGGGCATCATCGGACAAACTTACACTTGTCAACCAAAAGTTGGAATGTTGACTCGTCAGAGAAGCATGTCTGTAAAGCACGATTAATATAAAAAAATAGTTATTCGTGAACTAAACTATTTTAAAAAATAGCATATACTCGATTCCAATCCACAACAGCCATATTCAAGTGTTGTTTGCGCCATAACAGTCGCTTCTTCTTCATGGCTTCAGTCAGGCGCGATTTTGTGATAGGCCGAGGAGCGGTCAGTTTCTCTTTTGCCAAACGCCTCCGGACAATCAGTTTGGAGACGTAAATTTCCCCTCGTTTATCGTCGTAGTCAGAAGAGCAATACTTTTCTTACGATCTTAGAGGCAGATGTCCCTATTTTTATGGTCGGTACGAGGTGTGGTGATTCTTTTTCTACCACATTTTCCTACGTAGTTTGTGTCCAGTGGCTCGTTCTGATCTATTTTTTTTAATGCTGCTAACAACCGACTTTGAAACACCTTTAAACGTTGCTATGTCTATCTGGGAGTGTGTAGAGTGACATTTTCTTGGAAACGTGTCTGAAGACTTGCTCATTCTAAAACGAAACACTTTTGAGGTTATACCTCAGTACCGTTGTCCAAATATACACTAGTTGGCATAATTATTTTGACAAAATCTATTTGTGACTATCGAACGTTGCTTTGTTTAGTACCGTTAAATAACGGTGCGAAAATGACGCACAAAACAAAGAATCTATTTTTAGCTCTATGCATGCCAAATTTTATATTGTTTAGCTCTTGCATTCTTTTTCTGCTGATAAGAATGCATGCAGACAACGAATTTTTGCGTGGAATAAGTATTTTGACAATTCCTTTGGCATAAGTCACAAAAACAAAAATTTTAATTAATACATAAGAAAGCGCATTTTATGTCCTTTCAAGTGGTGTGCTATTCTAAGTTGGTTTTTCTTGGGTAACCGGATTTTATAAGGAAGGAAAGTGAACGAGCTCTAGAAATTTACTTGAAATATTGGATCGCTTAATTTTTTATTAAAATTTTTAGTTTTTTGGTGAAAAATACCACCACAAACAAATATGTTGTCATTGTTTTTATTGTTGTTATTATTGATACTGTTGCTTTGTTGTTGTTGGTGATCTTGCCATCTCATACAAGATCCTGTCGACCGTACTGTGTGAAAGACTTAAGCCGTTCGCCAACACACTGATTGGGCCTTATCAGTGCGGCTTTAGACCTGGTAAGTCCACCATAGACCAGATCTTCACACCACGTCAAATCCTGGAAAAAACCCACGAAAAACAGATCGATACCCATCATCTCTTTATCGATTTTAAGGCTGCTTTCGATAGCCCGATACGGGCCACCATGTCTGAGTTCGGTATACCTGCGAAGCTAGTGCGGCTTTGCAGAATGACGTTGAGCAACACATCCAGCTCCGTCAGGGTAGGAAAGGACCTCTCCGAACTAGTGGTGGCAAACTATCGATAGTCCTGACCATCGATAGTGGACGATAGTTTCTAGAAACTATCGATAGACTATCGATAGTTAGATTACTTGAAAAAACAAAACAAAAATTGATATTGTCCCTACAATGTCACTGCAATAGAAAAAGTCTGGAGTCGTGTTCGGTAAGGTGATAGTTGATTATCAACTATCGCACTTTTGTCTCGCTTGCTTTTATGAGATAGCTATTTAGGTATTGCTTTCAAAAACGACAATAAAAATAGCGACAGTCAACTATCACCTTACAGAATACCACTCCGGGATATTTTTTCCACTAGAAACAATTATTTTTATTTAAGAAACATATAGCATCAACATTTTTTGTTTTAGCTGTGACCGTTTTTCGGTTATTATTAATGCTGCTTTCATTCAAAAATGAAAAAAGTGTATTTTCACCTTCCTGTTCTTCCAGCTGGTAAGATGGTGGTATGTGCGGTTGTCCTATCAAACTTATCATCTCACTTTCAAGCAAATTTGAAGTTTCATTGGCATTGTTGTCAGATATGAACGCTTCCTTTTTAAATCGTGGATCTAGAATTGTTGCTATTCGTGTTGGTGTTCTATTTTCATAAGAAATCAGTCTTTTCTTTATTCCATCCATTAATTTTAGGCAAATTTGACTTTTCAGATTTCTCTCTTCTCCATTATATTTCGGTATAGTCCATTTGCAAGCGGAATAATAAGAGATGCTGTAACATAATTTCCGCAACATTTTTCTGCTATGGTCAAGAATGGAAGAAGTAATTTTTCCATTTCTGTTAATGTTTGTATTTCGTCAGCTGTAAGAGTTGGAGGTGCTTTTGGAGTAGATAGTAGTACGCTTGATATAGCTGTATTTGTTTGAATGATACGTTGAATCATAATGTATGTGCTGTTCCATCTCGTTGCGATATCTTGCTTCAGTTTTAGTGGTTTTTCAGATTTTTGCTCCATTTAAAATTTTGCATAGATATGGTACTGTTTTTGAAAAATGTTACAATTGTTTTGCACTTCGAAATTAGAGATTGTAAATCCTTAGCCTGCACCACTAGATTCAAGTTGTGAGCAAATGTCGTAGTTTTAGCAATTCGCATGACTTTATCATCGAGAATGCGTTGTCTGTGGTAATACAGTACACTTTATCCAATATTGACCATTCCAATAACACTTCATGTATGGAATCCGCAATATTTCTTACACTATGATTTGTTACATCGATGAGTTTTTTTGTGGACAACACAACGTGGCGCAAAATATATTCTTCATCAATAAATTGGCATGTAATTGTAAGGTAGGCTTCATGATTCATTGATGACCAGCAATCCGTAGTTAATGCAACGTTTACATGTACATTTTTCAACGAATTTTTACTTGGAAGAACATATCTTGGATCCAACACCTTGACAAATTTTCGAAATGCATTGTCGTTAACAATGTTGAATGGCTGAAAACTTTCGGTGACCAATTGCGCCTAAGCAGTATCGACGTCGTTTTTTCGTTTAGAAGATGAATCGTATTCCACAGCTCTTTTAAAATATGAATCGACTGAATTGAAGCTGGACTGATTCGATGATTCGATGATTAGTCTTATCCAACGTCGGGTGCATTCGCTTTAAGTGGTCGCGCAAATTGGAAGTGTTTCCACTTGTTTTATATTCTTTGCTGCATTTTAGACACAGTTTAGACAGTTTTTTGTCATCTGACCTTCTAAAATATTTCCAAACGTTAGCAAAAAAATGAAATTTAAGATTCATGTCACCAAAATTTTTAACATTTATCTTACCGTTGAAAGAGATTTGTACCTTTTTGAAGTGCCCTCAAGTAGGCACTCATTGCTTTCTTCAGAAAAATAGGAGCAGTTGAGAGTTTTATCCTTGCCTAAATTAAGAATTTAATTTTCAAATATGCACCAATATAAACAAAATGTGTTACCTTTTCGCTAAATAAAAATTTATCCATTGCTGCCTGTAATGGAGTAGCTAAAACAAAGAAAACGCAATTGCAGTAGTGGTGGCAAATGTTCGATAGTGAAAACATTCGATAGTCTTAGAAAACAATCGATAGTGAGAACAAATTTAAAACTATCGATAATATCGATAGTGCCATCGATAGTTTGCCAACACTACTCCGAACCATTTGATACCGAACGAGGTTTCAGACAAGGCGATCCACTATCCTGCAACCTCTTCAACTTTTTGATAGAAGGGGTGTTGCGAAAAGCCAGTGTACATCGTAATGGCACTATTTTCTACAAAAGTGTCCAGCTCCTTGCATATGCCGATGATATTGATATCATTGGACGTTGTAAGCGAGATGTTACTGCTGCGTTTTCTACTATCGAAAAAGAATCAGCGAAGGTGGGTTTGACGGAGAACGAGGGCAAAACAAAGTATATGCTGTCCACAAGCAGGGAGACGCGGCGCATCGGATCCAACATTACTGCGAACAGTTATATTTTCGAAGTTGTCAAGGAATTCACCTATCTTGGCACCGCCGTGAACACTCAAAACTATATCAGCTTGGAGATAAAGCGAAGACTCACACTTGCTAATAGGTGTTACTACGGTCTCAGTAAGCAATTGAGTAGTAGAGACCTCTCTCGCCCGACAAAACTGACACTCTACAAGACGCTCATCTTACCCGTGCTACTCTACGGTGCAGAAGCATGGGTTGTGTCGCAGACCGATGCAGCCACACTTGGGGTGTTTGAGAGAAAAATTCTTCGCAAAATCTTCGGTCCTGTTCGCGTCGGCGACGACCACCGTATTCGAATGAACCATGAACTGTACGAGCTCCACGATGACATCGACATAGTCAAGCGCATCACTATCCAACGTCTGCGCTGGCTGGGACATGTTGTGCGTATGGACGAAGAAGCTCCGGCGAAAAAGGTGTTTGATGCGGAAGCTGCTGGGCGACGACGGAGAGGAAGACCATGCCTCCGATGGAAAGACCAAGCCGAGGAAACCCTATCCACGCTTGGTGTGACTGATTGGAGAAGGCGCGCTCAAGCAGAGGCGCCTGGAGAGAGATTTTGAGGTCGGCTGTAACCCGGTAACGGGTTGTTATGGCCACCCAAGTAAGTAAGTAAGATCTTGCTCATGCTTTTTCTACAAATCCCAAATTTTCAAGTAAATTTCTAGAGCTCGTTCACTTTCCTTCCTTATAAAATCCGGTTACCCAAGAAAAACCAACTTAGAATAGCACACCACTTGAAAGGACATAAAATGCGCTTTCTTATGTATTAATTAAAATTTTTTTTAAGTAAAAAATTTTTCAAAAAATAACGCTTTTTAAAAAAAAAAGTTGACCAGAAATTTCGATAAAGTGTCATCTCTCGAAAATTATCAAAAACTATAGGTGAATTTTCAAACTTTTATTAGCTTAGATTATAGTTCATTAAATAATATTTCATATGACATCCATTTTTTAAAAGTCGATACAGGGGTTCCCAAATTATGACAAAGATTTCCCAGACTTCCGATGGCTATATCTACGAAATTAAATGCGTTATCCAACTTTTGATTCCATATTCGTGTTCAGTATTGAAAGCCTTGTAAGATAGGCATGATTTTATAAAAAAGTGAGACGCACTCCTAAAGTAAACTTATGCCAAAGGAATTGTCAAAATACTTTTGCCACGAAAAAATTCGTTGTCTGCATGCATTCTTATCAGCAGAAAGAGAATGCAAGAGCTAAACAATATAAAATTTGGCACGCATAGAGCTAAAAATAGATTCTTTGTTTTGCGCGTCATTTTCGCACCGTTATTTAACGGTACTAAACAAAGCAACGTTCGATAGTCACAAATAGATTTTGTCAAAATAATTATGCCAACTAGTGTAAACTAATTCATGAAACTTTGTAAAACTAATTAAATAAGAGACATTATTTACATTTTGAATATTGCGGACAGAAAAAACTTGCGAAAAATGATTTATATTCAAACTTTAAACGACTGCACTGCAACAGCACGTCGTACCAAATGAGAGGTAAACTCACTTAACCGCGCTTATTTAGTATATGACGTTCATACTAACATTGCCGTTTATCAAAAACAACAATATATAGTACTAGCTGCAAAAAAATTCGGTTAAACTCAAAAATACAAAAATTTGAGTACTTTCCCTAATAATAGGTCTGTACGAGCCGGATTTTGTGGTAAAAAATGAAAAGTGTCAAATTGCGATTTCGAGAGAGTAAAAGCTGAAATTTCTCTGACTAGTCTCACCACCACAATTTTCGGCTCGTACGGAAAAATTGGTAAAAAATGAAGACTGTCAAAAATTTGTGCATATTTTTGTAAACAAACAATGGCAGGATTCAGGAAGTAAAACCTGCGTCATAGTTGCATAACCGTTTGGTTAGTACTTTCTGAATGCAAGCCAAGTGAAATCTTTTTGAGAATATTAATAATAAATATGACGATGACTATATATTCGAAAGTAGATTAGAGCCACAATTTTTGATTGAAATTTTTTTTAAAGTATATAAACTGCATTTTAAAACTATTGCTTAGTATAAATTAATATTCCCGCTGCTTTAAAAATGTTTAAAATCTTTTGAACCAGAAAAATTTTTCATTTCGCATGGGTTTTTTAAGGAATTTACGTTAAATTTAACAGTTAGTGAAGAAAAATTTTTTTGTTCAAACAAAAATTTATTTTCGATGGAATTGTACAAAATAATGAAAAATGTGGTAATTTTGATCTAGCTACATTTTCAATTTCTTATTTTAAATCTGTGCGCATCGAAAAACAATATTTTAGAAATAATTATCTGGTCATACAATCATTCAACTTTACGATTCCTTTTCAATCAAAAATCGCTCATATATTTAATTGAATAAATGAGCATTTACCAAAAATTATTGTGATTTCAAGCTTTTTGTTATGTTGCTCCTTCTTAACACAACCTTTCAACAAGTGAAAAAAAATGAAGTACTGAAAAATATTTTATAAGGCAAGTATTGGACAGATACATTTGAGACATGAAATTTTCTTTCCCTCGCTTATCAAAAGTGAGTTTCTGGTCTCGTTGCCTACGATTTTGACAGTCTTCAATTTTTAGCCACAAGAAATTTGTTGTGGTAAAAAATGAAACTCTTTCTTGGAGGGGAAGTGATCAGCTGTTTCCTTACTCTCATTTTTTCTCTCTCAAACACCACATTTTTCCGGATGGTACACTTTTTGTGGTAAAACTTTATAAATATTTATAAATATTTACCTATTTTTTCCGGCTCGTACAGACCTAATATGGCCACCTATTGTAAATGTCGAATTGAGCGGTCTTTGTAATTATAAAAATTAGCGCTAAAAATTAAAAAGTTGGCAGTGTTGCCCTAGCACTATTGGAAGCTGAGTTGCATAGTAGCACACTCCATCCAAAAGAAGCACTACGCCAGATGTGCTTGTGAAGCCAATCAACTTACCAGCAAAAAAGCTTGATCCAAACTTGGATGCGACTTGTCTGCAAATGAATAAATGAAGGCAAACGAAATCGTTTTTTTTTTTGCTCCGAAAATGAAAAAACCCGTTTTGGTACATCACTGGTCATAAGTCTACATACTCTACGCAACTTATGCCTTGAGCTATTGATTAATTTTTTAGATAACGGTGAAGTGTCGTTTCACTATTTTTTATGTCTATAATATGAGTCATACTTTGGTATAATGTACTTAGTTGTGGTTTGGATGTGATATTTGACATAATAGAAGTTTTGTTCTTAAATTTGGAAAAGAAAATTAATCCTGTGGTGAATTTTAAAAATACAGTTTACACGATCAATAAAAATTATGAGGATATGTACTACTTCCACGCACAATTGAGAAAACTAACTTCTCAAAAACACAATTTTTGGTACTTTTCGTGGGGTTTAATCGACAAAAACTTTTTTTTTCAAGTGCGATTCGGTATGTACATACATATTTAATTAAAAATATGAAACATTTATATTTTGGCCATCTTATATTTTACATGAAATCATTATAGTGAGAGCGAAAACATTTTGAACTATCCATTTCCAAAATTTAGTTATCAAAATATTGATTTGAGATTACCATTTATATTTATGCAATTCAAAGTTCATTGTAAATTGGGCGGGTGAATTTACAATGTTGTAATTTTACAATATTTTACGAGGTTGTAACTTGTGTTGTTATTGTTTCGCATATGAATGCTAATTACAACTAGTCGATAAATTTGAACATGCCTTTAAGCATGTTTTTTGAAAGTTGTATTCGTTTTCAATTTTGGTGAGAGAATCATATGGAAAAAGAGAGTGACAAAAACATTATTTGTAAACAGTGAATTTATGAGCCCCCAGTTGTATGATTTGACACATTTAGGCCCGTGCGCAAGGGGGGATTTTGGGGGTTCTAACCCCCCCATCGAAAATTTTTTTATATAGACTTTTATTGGCATTAAAAATTGATATTAAAAATTTTATGAAAATAAAAAAAACTCACATATGTATAGAAAAAGGTATGAATTTTATAATATTTTCCAAAGTTATGTCGGGAATTTTGGCATGAAAGTACATGCATTCTTAGGTTTAATTGAAGAATAACTCATAAAAAAATCATAAAAAAAACAAGATGTTATATTAAAGTTGTTTCAAGAAAAAATTTTTTAAATAAAAAAATTAATGTTTCAATAAATTTATTTAAGTCTTTTTAAAGTTAAATATTTCTTAACAAAAAAGACTGTATTTTTTATCCTATCTCCTATAGTTTTTGAGATATTTCGTTTCAAAAATGCTCAAAAAGGTAATAAAAAAACAAAGTGTGCAGTTATTAAAAGAATGGCCGATATGTACATATGTATATACTATACACACATAAGCATATATACATACATATGTATATATTCATAAAACAATTTTTTTATATTTATCTTTTTTAGTATGCTTTGTAGTCAAAAATACTTTTTTTGCGAACTTTATAACCTGACATGAAATATCCGAGTTAACTCAGCAATACCCAGCATATGAAATTTCATACAATGTTTGAACTCTGCAGATCGCTATTTTTTACCAACAACCAAGGTAGTCGGTGATGACAGTTTTGAATTTTTTGGTGTAAATATTTTCAATAAACAAAATCAAATTTTTTTTTATATTTTTTTTTTAGCAAAATGCATTTTTTTAGAGAATTTTCCAAAATCTCATGAAAAATTTTATTTTCTGGTAACTGCTGGGAAAAAATCCCTCCCTTGGATGATTTCTGCGCACGGGCCTGGACACATAGTAATTTTGCCACGTTTCAATTTTACAGTTAACTGTGAATTGGCTAGTTGATTCTCTGTTTTCAATCCACATTAGGTCAGTTTGTTTATTTTCCCAGTAACAATTATCCAGTAACAAAATTTGAGAGAGTAAGAAATTATTTGCCCTTAAAGAAAAAATTTCCACAAAGTTAAACAAACGCAATCCAGTAATTGAACTCAATCCTTTATTGAAACTTTTATATCGAGTATACAAATAATAAATTTACAACAGTTTTTTTGTTTTTACATTTTGCGGCTGTAATGTATGGCCTGCTGGCCTGAGTTTCTTTTAAAATAATAGATTGCTCTTGCTCACATTATGTTTGTTTCATTTAACGACATGCAGGGCCGGATTAAGGCCGCCTTCAATCGTAGGGCGCCGAGAGCGCCAAAAAAGGCGCCAAGCGAGGGCGCCTTTCAACCCTTCATTTGTATCTGAAGTGAAGACAGTTCAAACATTCTCGCGATTAAGAAAGGCGTCTCTAATGGATACTTCTCTCCATGAGTTTCACAAGCTGTGGTTTGTATTGTTCTGTACGCCACATTCGGATAGCCTACAAATAAACACACTCAATTGTATACTTCTGGCATTGAATTTTGTTTCAAATCAACATTGTAAGTAAGCAACTTTAGAAAATAACTATCAGTTTGGAAACAGCAAGTAATTTGGAATGTTGCTTTTATTATTTGCTTTGAAAATAATACCATAGAGTGGCTTGGCAATGATGAAAAAAAAAATTGATATTTTGATTTTGGGGAAAAAAATCTCCTGACCTCAAATTTGTTTTAACAAGCATTAAACTCATGTCATTTCTCTCCCATATTAATATAAATCCACAGTAAAATTGTAAGCATAAAAAAATAGGGGTTTTTGCGAAAATCAGTCTTGTTTTTTTTCATAAAAAGCGCTATAATTTCGCCAATTTTCAACAACTTTCACAATTTCTTAAAGATTCTGACAGAGAATCAGAAGTTCTATTAGAATCAAAAGACAAAAATTAATTATTTTGATTTGGATGAAAATGCGACTATTTTGAACCAATTTTCAACGGTTTTTCAAGCTCTGACACTAAAACTTTAAATGGGCATAACTTCGTAAAAAATTATTTTCAATCAAATCGGGGGATGATATATTCCGTTAATTTTTTGAAAGACAACATATTTAATCGGCAACCAATTCCGCAATTTGAAGTCACTCCGACTGATGGTTTGAAATGGATTTGGTCATGATATTCAAGCATCATCACTCTGTGGTCAGGTACAACTTTAAAAAAACTACCGAAATCTACAGAAGATTCTCACACATGGAGAAGAATGTGATATCAATGGACAAGAACTATGTAATTATCCTATCGCCGATGCTGCCATCTGGAACTACTACAATTAATCAACTAAGCTACAAGAACGATGAAATTGGACATTTCTAACTTAAGATATGAGTCCTAAAGTGAAAGGAGGTCGACAAAATTAAAAAAACACAATATCTCGAAAAATGTACCATTCAAAAAATTTTATTTTCATTTCCGAATTCAGCAGAAAAAAGTACATAAAAAAGTTACCTCTCATCAAAGCAACATAAAAAAATCATTTCGTAAACTGGTGTTATTCAAGTAAAATTTTTCTAAATTGTTTAAAATAATTTGTTTTTAAATCTATCAACACGGGTACTCATTTTCTAGATACTAGCCAATTTCTTTAATTGACTTACAACAAAGGGGGGGGGCACCAAATTAGCATTTGCCTGCAGCTTAAATTGACCATCGTCCGCCCCTGACGACATGTTAAGTATGCACTTATAAACTAAACTTAAACATAAACAAAGCCTTAAGTAGAATAGGATAACTAGGATTAAATACACTGGTCGACACATTTTTAAACCAGAGGCCAGACCTATCATATCCGAAGGACTTTGATGCGCTGAATCCGAATCTGAGCTCAGAATTTCTCCTATACGTCAGGTTTTTGAGATATCCTAACCTAAAAGTGCAAAAAACACGATTTTTGGCTATATTTGAGCTTATTTTACATAGCGAATAAGTTTTTTTTTTCAAAACTGGTTACAGCATCTAAAAGTATTACTCTTACCCTTCAAAACCTTTTTTAGATTATATCAATAACTTCTTTTGTCTCCGAAATATCGTAACTTGAAATTTATTACATAGGCCTACATACAGATCTACATTAATTCTAGTATGGCAGGATGCATAGAAAATTTAAATTTATGATATTTCGGTGATTAAAAGAGATATCGACAAAATTTAATATGGGTTTTGAAGGATAAGAGTAATACTTTCAGATGCCGCAACCAGTTTTGGAGCAACAATTTAATTCGCGATGTAAAATAACCTCAAATATAGCCAAAAACCGTGTTATTTGCACTTTTAGGTTAGAATATCTCAATAACCTGACGTATAGGAGAAATTCTGAGTTCGGATTCAGCGCATCAAAGTCCTTCATATATGATAGGTCTGGTCTCTGGTTTTGGACATATTTTTATTTTTGTCGGCCTGTGTAATTAAACGAATATAACAAATGTATTTATTTGAAAGTAAAGACAGCCATGTACATGAGGAGAGATAAAACGAGCAGACGCGCAACCACGAGGCCAAACAGTACTATACAATACTGCTCCATCTCACAGACGCCGACGGTCCCTCGCCATCTCTCCCCCAGTCCACAACTATATAGAATATAAAAAAGAATTACGTTAACATATGAAAATGGAAATGTTCAGTTAGAAATAGAAGAAGTTACATTTGATGACAAAGACTAGTTTTACTTGCCCCATCCCCCTCTCAGCTTTAGTTACAAGGTAGTTTGAAAAGGAAGCAGATGAGATAACTTAAAACAAAGCTTTGACATTAGTTATAGTTTAAAACATAAAATTATATTATAAAAATGATAAGTTTTGCTCTCCAATACAAAATGAGTTGAAATTACCTACACTAAGTGCACCAATAAATTATAAGTGTTTAACCACGGCTATGCCCGGGAATGGCTTTAGAATAGTAAGGGATGGGCCCCACCGGAAATCAACCCAAGATTTTCATTAAGAACTCCATCCGGAGAATGGTATGCTGTACTGGACCACTAATCATTGAACTGCAAGGTGAAAATTTCTTTGATGATATCATTATCGGAATCATTCAGATATCAATTTTACGCATACGCTTTCCAATAACTTCCCACATTAGAGAGCAACAAGACTGGGGGAAAATTGTTGACGTTTGAATCCAGCGCCGTCTCTAGGTGTGTGCGGGCCCCTAGGCTGAACATATGGTGCGGGCCCCCACATGGAGATTTTTATAAAATACCTAGCAAAAAAAAAACAGGTTTAATACGAATTCTTATCTATTACTTCCTTGCGAAATTTTAATTTTTTGGAATTTGAGTAAAAAATGAAGAAAATTAGGTTTTTTCCTTTAAAAGATAACTGTCAAAACTTAAAAAAAAAACTCGGAAGGGCTGTTATCTCTGAAATTGTAATTGCAGACAGCCCACAACAACTGTCAATCTCAGTATGTAAGATAAGTGAAAATATATTTTATTGGTCAGATTGAAGTTTTCGGAAATATTAATCGCTAAGAATAAAGTAATGCTGAAGTGGTCCCACTTTTCTAAAATTCGAAAAAAATGGCTACCAAAATAAAAGAGCATACCGAAATAAATACACTCCTTCGTTGGGTGCTATCAAAACTTTTTTAAAATCCAATAGTTCATTCCAGCAATATAGTCGAAATACAAATAATTTTTAGCCTGCAGGACATCTATGACCATATTTTTGAAGTGTAGTACAGGAGCTTTGGTAAAAATATAAAAGTAGCGTGAGCAATCGTAAACGTTAGCGCGTCGTGTGATCACACTGCGATGTAAGGATTCAGCATATGTGCATTTTCACAGGAATCGGCATTTTAGCTGGCCTCGTTTTCGTTTTTTTTTTTTTTTTTGGAACACATCCTTCAAACATGGTTTTCCTTGAAGCTAAGAATGTCTTGAATTAATATTCAAGGTCGAATTATTAAAATTCAGATAGCTATTTTTTTTAATTGCAATTAAAGTAAGAAATATGTGTAACTTTTTAAACATGGTTCGCTTCAAGCTACATCAAGATCGGAAAAAATTGTCAACCAAATCTGTCAATGCACGATTATTATTTAGTGTCCGGAGAATCCAAAAATATAATTCGCAAAATCGTCCTGATCATTAACTTGTTTTATGGCCATTTTAAGGTAAACTCTTTTACCGATAATTTTAATAAAAATACGTTCAATGAAAAATTGTGAATAAGACATTAAAAATTTAAATTTTTTTATTTTGATTTTTTTGTGGGCTTTGTAATCAAAAATAATTTTAAAGCCCATAAGACAAAAATATATATAAATTATTTTTCATTAGTTTTTTTATTTATGGTTTTTTTGCGAGCTTTGTAGTCAAAAGTACCTTAAAAATCCATAAAAAAAAATTATAAATTAAATTATTTGTCACTTATTTTAAGGCCTAAAAGAATTTTTTTTTAATATTTTCAATTCTTTTCCATGGAAAATGATTAATAACATAATATATATAAAAATTTTTTATGTTTTTGTCTTTGTGGACTTTGTAGCCAAAAATACTTTTAAAGCCCACAAAAGAACATGAAAAAAGTTTTCTCTCGCTCATTAATGAACGTAATCTCGTTTGATATACAGTGGCTCACAGCTTATTTCAGGCAGTGCATACTTTTAATTTCAATGCTCTGTAACTTTCAAACTAATTGGAAAGCCAAATAGAAAAAAACAACAAGGAAAACATACACGCGATATAAAATAGTGCCATGGTTTGGGCTTGCATGTCAGCTGCTGGTACCGGAAATTTGTCTTTTATTGAAAATATCATGAGCATGGACATTTGTCTTCAGATTATGAGAGTCAATTTGCTGCAGAGTGCCGAAAATCTGGACATGCAGACAAATTTACGGTTTCACCAAGATAAAAGCCCGAAATACAAAGCGGACTTAGCTCAATTCTGGTTAATATACAAGTGCCCTTATTTGATGGCACCACCAGTATAGTCACCTGACCTAAGAGTGTTTGTAAATTTATGGACGATTTTGGAAAAAAATATCCAAATACACAACATTTCAAGCAAAAACGACCTAAAAAAGGCACTTAAAATTAAGTGGTGCTATAACTCGCCAGATACCAAAAAAAAATTTGCAGCTTCGAAGCCAAACCGTCTTTAAGCTGTAGTTGACCAAAGAGGCTACCACACTACATACTTAAAATTATGAAATCATTATTTTAAACAATGGTTTTTCAATTTATACATGTCTGCATGAAATAAGCTGTGACATGAAATTCAGTAGTATTCTTCGATTTTTTATTATAAAAATTCCAGGTAATATTTTTTTACAATAAATAAACATTTTTTTAAAACTATAATTTTTGTTCTATCAAATGGTATCAAAACTTTTTTCATATTCCAATTAGTTTGGAAGTTACAGAGCATTGAAATTAAAAGTATGCACTGCATGAAATAAGCTGTGAGACACTGTAACTTCGTTACACGAAAATTTTTTTCTTTTGCCCATGATTTTGAATATTTCTTTGAAAGCCCCTGGTCCTAGTACTAGTTTTGCCAATCTTTCGCAAAATTGTTTATTTAACCAAATCCTGACTCCATCCTTGATTATGTTTTTAAGTAATGAGATTCTCGTTGACAGTCCTTATACTCATTACTTATTCTGTTATAATTTCTGTGGAAAATTCGCTTTAGTTGCTTCTGCCAAACGTGTTTTGTTTTAAAAAGCTTCTCAATATTTTTCGGGAGATTAATGTATTTTTTGAAGGGTATCAACATTGACTGCATGATTGTACAGAGTGTCCATGAGCTTTGAATTAAATGTATTAATGGAACTGTCGATCTCAATATTGCTTATTTAGTTGAGTAGTAAGGCAATGGGAAAGATTGGTATCAAGATCCCTTCTGATGATCAGAAAAGGTAGAAAGAGTTCTTATAGAGTAGTTAACATCGATCACGTTGATCACCAAAAAGTGGTATAGATAAGATAAACTTCTGGGGAAGGTCGGTGTAGCAGGTGAAATAAGCATTAATGATGGTAAGTGACTACTTTGCCAATTTTCAACTCTTCTTCCATTAATATTACTAAAGAAGTCACCTCAGCTCAGACTACGTGCGTTAAGATCACCACCAATTACAGCACAATCAAAAGATAAAGCCAAGACTTCGATTTTGTTCAGCTCATCAAGGAGCAAATCAGTACGGCAATTAGAGGGGAAAAAATGGAGCCGCATAGGATGCTCTTTGATTTACCGTGCCATCTAACTTTTAGTGAGATAAATATACTCGGAAATCTTGGATTTGGTATTCTGACCGTGCTGTAATTGACGCCACACCCCTTACTGCAGGTCATTTCTTACAAAGTAGAAAACGTCTAAAAAAACTTTGTGTTTTGAATTGAGGTGGGTTTCTTGCAAGAAAGCAATTCTTTGCAATTTAATTCTCCTGCTGTGATCAATTAATGAAAAAATGTTAAAAGTAAGAAAGTTAAATGACATTATTTATCATTAAACATTAATTTAATCGAACTCTTACAGTCAAATTTTAGCAAAGAACATTATTGTAAATTTTTACATATTGATCACATGCTATTTTTTATTCAACAAACATGACAAAGATATCAAATGGAACAATTTTAACCTGGTAATTGGTGACATGTTTCGGCTATTACCAATAGCCTCATCAGACCAGTTTGGTTAATTCTGTACATGGACTCGAACCCCTGACCGTTCATGCATTGCAATTGCATATTTTTTTAGCGACGGCCTCTCTAACACTTGAGCTACTGAGGAACTGCCCTTGAGGTATACAGAATGCACATTAGACATTAGATTTATTTGCGATGTAAAATAACCTCATATATAGCCAAAAACCGTGTTTTTTGCACTTTTAGGTTAAAATATCTCGAAAACCTGACGTATAGGAGAAATTCTGAGCTTGGATTCGGATTCAGTGTATCAAAGCCTTCGGATATGATAGGTCTGGTCTCTGGTTTTGGACTTTTTTTTAGATAAAACAATTACAATAAAATCAATTTTTTAATACAAACTATTTATTTTTGTTTTACTTATAGAGCAATTAAATAGTGGTTCTATTCTGCTGAACCAAGAAAAAAAAGAAGAGTTTCATACATGATTAGAAACAATTAAAGAAAAGTACAGTTATAATGCATTGGGAATTGATTTTTAGTCTTTAAGTAGTGCATTACAAATGCTTTTATATTTCTGAAAAGTTGGAATATTTATTGTAAAATGTGGGCGGGTTTCAAAAACGGGGTGTGGCACCTCTCGTACAACAAAACCACTTAAAGTGCTATATCTTGGTACCTATGGCAGCTACAAGCTTAAAATTTAATATATGGAAGTATTTAGTTTGTACTTAGCCACTCGAAAAATGTGGGCGTGGTTTGAAAACAGGGTGGGGCACTACCCTTACAAATAAAGCACCTAAAGCGCTATATCTTGGTACTTATGGCAGCTACAGTTTCGAAATTCGGTACTTGTATCTTTACTGTCTTCGCTTAACACCCTGCAAACGTGAGCGGGATTTAATTAAGGGGCGTGGTAGCTATAATATAACAAAATCACTTAAAACGCTCTAATATAACAAAATCGCTTAAACGCTATCTCGGAACCTATGGAAGCTATTAGTTTCAAATTTGGTATTGAGATGTAAATTGCTCACTTTCAGCCACTCGAAAAATGTGGGCGTGGTTTGAAATCAGGGTGTGACACCTCCCATACAACTAAAATACTTAAAACGCTATATCTTGGCACCTATGGAAATTTTTTTTTACGTTTTAGTAAAAAGTCGTCAATTAAATTGGAAACAAACTGAATGCGCCAGCCACAGGTAATATCTAGAAAGCTGAAATTTTGGGAGTGTTCCCTTCGGATTTAATGCTAAAACAGGCTAAAATGCCCACAAATTTAAAAAAAAAAAAAAACTCCCCTTTGGGTGTATTTTGTCCGCATTTTCAGCTGGCTGAAAAATGTGGATGTAGTTTGACAACAGTGGGTGGTATCTCCCATACAAATAAAATACCTAAAACCCTATATCTTCGCACCTAAGGCCGACTTTTTCAACGTTTTAGCAAGTCGCTTTTTCGTCAAATTTCAACGAAATCGGACATAAACTCTGTCCGCACCGTTTACAGGTTTGTGATAGGAAGCTCAAATATTGCGACAACTATTTTTATTCCTCAAGTTAAAATATAGGCAAAAATTAAATAAAATCCAACTCCGAAACTTTGAAATGACGCAGTCTAGTGCACATATTACATTTGTTATCTTTTGTCACTTTCTCGCTTGTTGTCCATAGCCGTTAGACAGTCTGCCTAAAGTCATGCTATGATTTATTTTTCAAAATTTGTGGTGTTGCCAGCCACATATTTTTATGAAATTGCCGTGTTCTACATATAGTCTTTAAGAAAGTTGATTTTTGCGACTGATTATTTTATAATTAAACATTAATCTCTGTATACCTCAAGGGCAGTTCCTCAGTAGCTCAAGTGTTAGAGCGGCCGTCGCTAAAAAAATATGCAATTGCAATGCATACTTAATCTTAGGATCCTGGCATTGTGAGGTAATTGACATGATCTACCACTCCTGGCAACAACTCATTAATTCTTGTTGACCTCATTTTCTTCATAGTCAGAGCACAAACCTCCTAAAATTTAATGAGTTGGTTGCTCATCTTTAGGAGTGAAAGAAAACGCCTCGATACCCGGAGTTTCCCTGAGTTTTTCTAACAATTCCCAGTGAACCGCCCTATCCTCTATATAAATCTTATTGCCTTTATTCCCTTTATTATCGATTTTAAAACCGACTTCCTTGGCTTTTAGATTTTTTACTAGGCTTTTAATGTCTGATTTTTTGACAAAAAAAAGGAGGGTAAAACTTACATTTTTTCAATAATTGCACTTTTGAATTGTTGGTGCCATTTTTCGCAATTAACAGCCACTTCATGGTTGGCTACTATCTCGCCGTTTTAGTCGCCGAGATAAAATTGGCTTCATGGGTGGCGGCATTGGCGAAGTATCTCCGCGGCAATGTCTTCCACACTTTTGTTCTCTACATGGTTGGCGATAGTCTCTTATAGTTGTATCCAGAAATGTCAAAATTTGGAGACAGCTATTTTGCTATAGCCAAAATGAAAAAGTGCACGTAAATAAAAAAATATTTACAATTTATCAAAAATGTATTTCAAAATGTTCTTTCAGTACAAAAATCAGCACCAAAAGGGAATTTTAAAACGGGTGGCATGCTTGAAGCAAGTATTAAATTTCTAAAAAGAGTCCTTTGATTCGTTACAAACGTACATAAACCTTCTTTGTTGAGACGAAAATTGGAAATGAATCTTAATGGCAAAATTTATGTTAATAAATGTTGGGCAGAAATGTCAAATTTCACCACAAATGTCAAGTAAATCCAGAAATGTCAATATTTTTGTCATCCACAAGGTGTGGAACTTAATACTATGGAGACAGTAAACGGTAGCCAACTATGAAGCCGAAAAATAAAATTGTCTCCTTACTGTATCGTCTCGGAGACAAAAATCAGTAGCCAACCATGGAGGGGCTGTAAGTTGCGCTGAGCGCTGGTGTCCATGTTGGGCTCATCATTCACTTCATTAATCAAAGGTTTTGGCGACTGCCTTTTAATGATATGTCCCCCAGTATCGAAAATCTGTTGGCGGTATTAGTGACTTCGCCATTTACATCGCAGCCGTTGCTGCTGGATGGAGAAACTCTTAATCTTTTTTCCGCCGAACGCCAGTCTGCATCAAAAGGACTCTCCTCGTCCATTTTTTAAACTTGCAACTTTGTGCATTGATATTTTCACTTGAAGTGAAAAAAGTTTTGCTTTTTTATATTTTTATATTGCTTTTTAATATTCTGCAAACACGAGGCTAATATTTATGCCGCGTTTCTGATATTTCAAGTAAATCCAAAGTATTTTTTTTTTTTGATTTCTTCAGAAAAAATTTTTTAGAACTAAAAAGATCCGCACCCTACGAATTCAAATCTTTTTTCCCGCAATCCAATAAAAATTCGTACAAAGAGCCTTTCCCAATCGATATCATTTTACCTAGGCAAATCGCGGTGAAAACCATTTTTTGCCTGGTGAGTAAAATTTTCAATTTTGCCGTCCCAAATGATGAAATTTTGACAGCATGAAATTTTGACATTTCATCTTGAAAGTAAAATAAATTTGTGGAATTTTGAATTTCAAATAAATTATTTTATTAAAAATGCATGCTATATTAAAAGATCAGATTCGCTTGCGAATGACCATGAGATTTTCATTGACCCCCCTCTCATTCCCAATTGAAAAATTTTGCCGGAACTCCACTATTTTGACTCACGTTATTAATGGATGACCCCTAAGATGGGGTTTTAAAATTGCCACTAGTTAGCATAAAATGAATTGGATTTCAATGGATTAATTAATCAATTTCATAATGAAAAAAAAAAATAAAACTCCTAGAGTATTCGAAAAGATCTTCATCAAATGCAGTTAAAACACTTTTTGATTTTTATTTAACAAATTTGTTTTCTGCACAATAAATTCTTTGACTGTGATGTCCTCTTAGCCGGCGGCGTATCAGAATCACTTGACACTACCATTTTCAATATCTTTCTTTTTTCGTCCACCACCTACTGCACGTTTTTGACTTCACCACCAGAAGCATTTGTTGGCGGAGTACCTTTAGGTCACTTGGCACCGCACTCTTTAAATCATCAAATTCATCCACTTCCTCTTCCTTAACAACACCATCAATCTCCATCGGTTTCTTTTCGACTTTTTCCTTCTCAACTTTAAGAGCAACTTCTTCAGTGTTCCGACTAACGCCTTTGCCTTAGCGCTCATAGTCTTTGCCTGCTTCTTATTAAAGTCTAATTCTTCGAGTCGGTCTTTATCTTCAACCTCATTAAGTTTTTTCTCCAGCTCATCTAACCACAACATCTGAATTGTTTTTGCCATAAGCGCAGCCAGTTCAGCTAATTTTTAATCACGTTGTTTAAGCAATTCATTCTTACGTTATTCTGTTAACATCCACATCGACATGCCAAGCAAATAATCAAACTTCTTAACATCACGTCAATTTCTGGCAAGCCTTTTCAGGATCAACATTCTTTTATTTGGCTGCTGACTGTAAAAGAATGCGCATAGATGCAGAAATTCAGCATATTCTTCCCGTGTAAAGCTTACATTTTCTTGGTTGGTAGCAAATTCTGTAGGTAGCAAATATGTAGATGTAAAATTTCTACCAAGATTTTCTAAATAAACATAAAATACACACTTTAAATTGTCCAAATAAAAATGTCTACGTCAGTTGTTTGACGTAACTTTACAATTTGTTATTGTTATTTCAATTTATATCGGTTGTCCCAGGGGCTAGTGAAAATTTTGATATTTCAAATTCACCTCAGAAATGTCAAAATTTCATCTAGTGAGTAAAAAGATATCGATTGGGAAAGGCTCAAACTGCCAAAATATTGAAGTTTTTCAAAACAATTTAATATTTTATTTATGAAAAAATATTGTGTCAAAATCATGTTTTTCTTTTTGAAAAATTTTTGCTAGTAAATTTTATCCAGTAAAAACTAGCAAGCTCGCTCGCAACAAATTGTCACTTTATTCTCACACTGCCCTTCGTTACTGGATATTTTTTGTTAACAAACGCAATCCAGTAACAATTGTTACAAATTCGTACAAACTTTCAGTTAACAAACAGACATATTTTCAAGTTACTTTTAAAAATACCAATTTTAATATCTCATATTTAAATATAGGATTTTATTTTTAAAATTCAATATACTATAGGTTTGAATTGTCATTACCAATGTTCAATTTCAAACATAAAGCAGTTAATTTTTCTTCATTCATTGTCATTACAATGTTCAATTTCAAACATAAAACAGTTCATTTTATTTTTCATTCAAATAATTAGAATTTTCCGCGTTTCTACGAGTTTCATCATTCACGCAGAAATTTTTCGGTCCGCTTGCCTATTCTCCAATCGCGCCAACGAAATTTTCTGTTCAGCCTTTTTTATACAGGGACTTTAACCAAATCAAACTCATCGCGCCACATACCGGAAAGGGCAGAAACACGTCTGCGAGGATAGCTGATGTGTATATAAAACTTTTTGGCCGAGTTGTTAAATGTTTAAAACTTCATCTTAATCGTTAAAACTCTAATTTTAGCTAAAGAGAACAAGCGTTAGCAAGTCAGAGAAAGGGGTGCAGATTATATTCAATTAATTGTTTATTAGATCAAGCAACGAATATACTTTTTTATTTTTTTATTTGTAAACGGTACACACACGAAGGTTCTTTTATATAAAATTTAAGTTTATTATAAACTTACATACGTTTACAACTTTACTTTTGTTTTTTGACGCATGCGTATTTTAATAATTCTAAACCTTAAGACTGTTTAAAACGTTGCTCAGTTCCGAATCAATATTCCAAATAACGAGTTGTCCATCTGCTCCAGATGTGCTTATTTTTCCGGCATCAGATTTGTCACCATCATATAGGCGAATGCAAGTAATAGCATTTTGGTGAATTGACTCAACAAAAGTATCTGAATTTTCAGTCCGCAAATTCCGATCTAAAGATTGAAAAATTCGCATTGCAGATATGCCACTGGATTCTTTCTTTTGCGATTTGTCCAATTTATACGAAAATACCAATTCATTATCTTTAAGTATATAGACCAAAGGAATACAGCTATGTCCAGCTACAACAACTGAAAGTGGAGATATCCACTGACAAGATAAAAATGGCAAATATTCCGTTTTGCATCTAACCACACCATTATTCACAGCATCTGCTATATTTATGCAACTGTCATGACCAACCCAGCAAACTTTGTTTCCATCACTTGAAAAACTGACATTATTTATCCAGCCTCCACCAGAGAATGCAGAGTTTTTAAATTCTGCCATCAAATAACCTAATGGCATTCGGCTTCCCCAAACGGTAGGTGAGGGTTGGTCCTCGATGTCTTTGATATAAGCTGAAAAAACTCGTACCTGAAAATAGATTAAAAAAATTTCAGGATAATTTAGGATATGCTGTTTTGTTGAGGAACTGCTGCGAGTTAAATTTCAATCAATAGCTTTTTGAGCCTGTTCCCAAACGGGCACAACGTCAGAATATATGAGCATTCTTTTGATTATTTATAATTTTTTTGATTCAACTCGTTAAAACTAGGAAAACACAAATGTTTGGCTTTGCAAATCAAGTGCAAACTTTTTTATCAAAATCGATGAAGAATCAAAACCAAGCAAAATTCAACTTTCCAATGATTACACTGGTCATTAGTGGTTTTGTTACCCTGGATGTCTTTGCGGAATGCTATAATTTCCGGTACCCAGTTTACGAATATATTCATGAAAGTACTGAATTGGCTCTAGTTTTTAAGATATTGATATTTATTTATTGTAACTTATTTTACAAATTTATTTGCAACTCAACGATGACAGTTCAACATGTGCTGTTGAACTACCCTTTGTCCAAGTGTAATCAACAATTAAATACTTTACTGGATTGCAGCAAAAAAGAATCTTTTGATTTTATTAGAGAAGCACTAATGAAGCACAACCGAGTAGTTGACTAAACTTCGTAAAATAGGCTGTGCTTCATTAGTGATATCATTTGAAAGAGCACAAATTCTAGTTTTAAAAAAATTTCATGTCACAGCTTATTTTATGCAGATGTGTTTAAACTGTAAAAACACTGTCAAAAGTAATAATTTTGTAATTTTAAATATGCAGTGTGGTACCCTCTTTGGTCAACTACAGGTTAAAGACGGTTTGGCATCGAAGCTGCAAATTTTTTATTGCTATCTGGCGAATTATAGCGCCACTCAATTTTAAGTGCTTTTTTTAGGTCGTTTTTGTTTGAAATGTTGTGTTTTCGGATATTTTTTCCCAAAATCGCCCTGACGACTATGCTGGCGATGCCATCAAATCTGGGCACTTGTATATTTACCAGGATTGAACTACGCCCGCTCTGTGTTTTTGGTCTTTATCTTGGTATAAACGGAAACATGTCTGTATGTACAGATTTTCGGCACTCCAAATGTCCGATACCAGTAGCTGACATGCAAGATTTGAAAAATTATTTGACTTTATAAGAAAAAATTGTTTTTCCATTGATGCTAATAAAATTCTCAAGTTTCGTAAATTATAGCTTTTCTGTAGGCATTTATATTCTTAAAATTTTTATAATGAAACTTTCTATATGATAGGAGGGCTAACTTCTTCCAATCTAGATATCGGACTTCCAAATTTAAATTTGTTTTAAAACTTATTTTCAATCAGAACAGCCATATCACTAATATTTCGAGCCGGAAAAAATAGGTAAATATTTATAAAGTTTTATCTGTTCGAGCCGGAAAAAAAGTGGTGGTTGAGAGAGAAAAATTGAAAGTAAGAAAACAGCTGATCACTTCCCCTTCGAGAAAGAGTTTCATTTTCCACCCAGACAAATTTCTTGTGGCTAAAAATTGAAGACTGTCAAAATCGTAGGCAACGAGACTAGAAACTCACTTTTGACAAGTGAGGGAAAGAAAATTTCATGTCTCAATTGTATCTGTTCTTGCCTTATAAAATATTTTTCAGTACTTCTTTGTTTTTTCACTTGTTGAAAGGTTGTGTTAAGAAGGAGCAACATAACAAAAAGCTTGAAATCACAACATTTTTTCTTAAATGCTCATTTATTCAATTAAATATATGAGCGATTTTTGATTGAAAAGGAATCGTAAAGTTGAATGATTTTATGACCAGATAATTATTTCTAAAATGTTGTTTTTCTTTATTTTGTACAACTCTATCGAAAATAAATTTTTGTTTGAACAAAAAAATTTTCCCTCACTAACTGTTAAATTTAACGTAAATTCCTTAAAAAACCCATGCGAAAAGAAAAATTTTTGCGGTTCAGAAGATTTTAACCATTTGTAAAGCAGTGGGAATATTAATTTATTCTAAGCAATAGTTTTAAAATGCTCTTTATATACTTTAAAAAAATTTTCAAGCAAAAATTGTGGCTCTAATCTACTTTCGAATATATAGTCATCGTCCTATTTATTATTAATATTCTCAAAAAGATTTCACTTGGCTTGCATTCAGAAAGTATTAACCAAACGGTTATGGAACTATGACGCAGGTTTTACTTCCTGAACCCTGCCATTGTTTGTTTACAAAAATATGCACAAATGTTTGACAGTCTTCATTTTTTACCAATTTTTCCGTTCGAGCCGAAAATTGTGGTAGTGAGACTAGTCAAAGAAATTTCAGCTTTTACTCTCTCGAAATCGCGATTTGACACTTTTCAATTTTTACCACAAAATTCGGCTCGAACAGACCTATTATTATTGGGACGTTTCATACCTTAAAATTTTTGTCTGACTCTTTTCTTTAATACAAAATATTAAAAATCGATTGGCGGACAATTCAAGTCCTTACAGCCATTTTTGTGAAGTATGTCCTCTCAACATGGCATTTTTTTGAATTTTGCTATTTATATGGAAAATTGGGGCCAATCGAAAAAAGTCATTGGCATATTCGGATTCTACGGAAAATTCCACTGTAGAAAGTGTTATCGCCAGTCGATGTGGAAAATCTTGTTGAGTAGTGTTGTTAGGGGGAGGGGGAGGGGCCCGTACATGGTTACCCCCAGGCCCGGATTTTCTCTCGCCGGCCCTGCATATGTATGTATATATAGATAAATACATCAATATCTTAAAAACTAGAGCCAATTCAGTACTTTCATGAATATATTCGTAAACTGGGTACCTGAAATTATAAAAATCCGCAGAGACATCCAGGGCAACAAAAAAAAAAAGTGAATTTTATAATTAAACATTATTTAATCGAATCGAATCGTTAAGCAAAGACCAATATTGTAAATTTTTATTTATTGATCAATGCTATTTTTCAACAAACATGACTGAATTTTGTTGAGCTGTGTTATCATTATAGTATTCCTATATTCACATTTATTAGAAATATTGTTGGGCTAATTTTTTGTATTCTAATAGAAAAGGGTAAATAAAGGATATTTACGAAGAAGGATCATATAAGTGGAACTAAATTAATTCAAGTTTCTATGCTAGTAAGACTGAGTAACTATTTAAACTCATATAAATGAAGAGCTGAAATGCAAAACCCGCCAAGTCCAAAAAAATTAACAAATTTTTGTCTACAAGCCTATATACTCTAAATTGTAATAAAAACATTTCCCTTCACAAACTTTTGATTGCAATAATTTCTGATAAATTCTTTTTATCAAAACCCGCCTAGTCCACATTTCTGAAAATTAGAACCAGCCAAGTCCATATTTCATTAAAAAGATTCGGCTTTCATAAATACAAATTCCTATTATTATTATCCGGCAAGTCCCGAGGTTTCAGCCAGCCAAGTCCACGTTTTCAATTTCAAAACCGGCCAAGTCCACATTTTTTGTTTCAAAACCCGACAAGTTCAAACGGGTTTTTATAATAGTCCTTATAGATTAGATCATAAAACGTAATGAAAAATCAGGATTTAAATAATTTTTGACAACTATTACAATGGATCAATCTACGTTTTTACTATAGTTAAATTCAGTGGAATAAATTTTTTGCGTTTTTCTCTAAAACGCAAAATATGGACTGGCGGTTTTTGCACCTCAGCTCTTCAAATATACAGTTGTGTTCATGAAAATAGTAGTGTTGCAGGGCATGAACATTTAAATCTCTTTTCTAAAATATTTTGCCTTACAAATTCAATTCCTTAGTAAAATTTTCGTAGGACTGAATAAAAAGAACAGAAAAGCAAAAAAACTCCCGTTACTTTTGTTTCGTGTTGTCTTGTTTGTGATGCATTTACATATTTGCACCAAAAATCTGCTGTTCATTAAAATAGTAGTGCTTTACGTAATTAGCTGAAAAAAATTAAAAATTCTAGAAAGCCGCCATAAGTAAGTGTAATTAAGTAATTCAATAATTTGCTTATATGAATTTATTGCAATCGAGGTACTCTTCCTTTTTTTAGTGGGTAGAGGAAGGAGTGCTGAATTGAAGAGATAGAATAAAAAATAATTAGGCTAAGGAATCAGGGCAAGACCTTCAAGGAAACTGAAAATATGGTTGGATGCACTGCCCCTGTTATTTAATGCTATTACCTATTGGAAGAAACCAGAAAATCGTGGTGGTAAGCCCCAGATTTCGTATTAGACGACAGACGAAGTGCACGATATTGCAAAACTAAGCCCTCGGTGTCCTCAAAAATGATTAAAAATCAGTCAAATCTGTCTGAATCTGAAGGTATACTTTTAGACGAAGAAGCACGTCGTTGCAAAAATACAATTTGCAAAAGATTATATGAAATGGATTGCCGAAGAGTGACGCAACGTATTATAGTCAGATGAGAGCAAAGTATTTTTTTTTTTTTTTGTGGAACAGGCTCCAGACAGTATGTTTGTCGTCAACCAAACACAGAATACCACCCAAAATACACTACCAAGACAGTTAAACATGGAGGACTGATCTCCAAGTCATGTGGTCCCTTGCAAAGTCGAGTCAGCGTTGCTTGCAAGAGGCGTCAAGACGTGGTTCTTTTGTAATATTTTCTATTTTATGTCTGGTGCTGTTAAAATTGCATTAGCCAATTCCTTTAGCTTCATTGTAGAATGAGCACAATGGTTGCAATCCTTAAGATATTTCGCTTTATTTATATGGAAAATTGGGGCCAATCGAAAAAAGTCATTGGCATATTCGGATTCTACGGAAAATTCCACTGTAGAAAGTGTTATCGCCAGTCGATGTGGAAAATCTTGTTGAGTAGTGTTGTTAGGGGGAGGGGGAGGGGCCCGTACATGGTTACCCCCAGGCCCGGATTTTCTCTCGCCGGCCCTGCATATGTATGTATATATAGATAAATACATCAATATCTTAAAAACTAGAGCCAATTCAGTACTTTCATGAATATATTCGTAAACTGGGTACCTGAAATTATAAAAATCCGCAGAGACATCCAGGGCAACAAAAAAAAAAAGTGAATTTTATAATTAAACATTATTTAATCGAATCGAATCGTTAAGCAAAGACCAATATTGTAAATTTTTATTTATTGATCAATGCTATTTTTCAACAAACATGACTGAATTTTGTTGAGCTGTGTTATCATTATAGTATTCCTATATTCACATTTATTAGAAATATTGTTGGGCTAATTTTTTGTATTCTAATAGAAAAGGGTAAATAAAGGATATTTACGAAGAAGGATCATATAAGTGGAACTAAATTAATTCAAGTTTCTATGCTAGTAAGACTGAGTAACTATTTAAACTCATATAAATGAAGAGCTGAAATGCAAAACCCGCCAAGTCCAAAAAAATTAACAAATTTTTGTCTACAAGCCTATATACTCTAAATTGTAATAAAAACATTTCCCTTCACAAACTTTTGATTGCAATAATTTCTGATAAATTCTTTTTATCAAAACCCGCCTAGTCCACATTTCTGAAAATTAGAACCAGCCAAGTCCATATTTCATTAAAAAGATTCGGCTTTCATAAATACAAATTCCTATTATTATTATCCGGCAAGTCCCGAGGTTTCAGCCAGCCAAGTCCACGTTTTCAATTTCAAAACCGGCCAAGTCCACATTTTTTGTTTCAAAACCCGACAAGTTCAAACGGGTTTTTATAATAGTCCTTATAGATTAGATCATAAAACGTAATGAAAAATCAGGATTTAAATAATTTTTGACAACTATTACAATGGATCAATCTACGTTTTTACTATAGTTAAATTCAGTGGAATAAATTTTTTGCGTTTTTCTCTAAAACGCAAAATATGGACTGGCGGTTTTTGCACCTCAGCTCTTCAAATATACAGTTGTGTTCATGAAAATAGTAGTGTTGCAGGACATGAACATTTAAATCTCTTTTCTAAAATATTTTGCCTTACAAATTCAATTCCTTAGTAAAATTTTCGTAGGACTGAATAAAAAGAACAGAAAAGCAAAAAAACTCCCGTTACTTTTGTTTCGTGTTGTCTTGTTTGTGATGCATTTACATATTTGCACCAAAAATCTGCTGTTCATTAAAATAGTAGTGCTTTACGTAATTAGCTGAAAAAAATTAAAAATTCTAGAAAGCCGCCATAAGTAAGTGTAATTAAGTAATTCAATAATTTGCTTATATGAATTTATTGCAATCGAGGTACTCTTCCTTTTTTTAGTGGGTAGAGGAAGGAGTGCTGAATTGAAGAGATAGAATAAAAAATAATTAGGCTAAGGAATCAGGGCAAGACCTTCAAGGAAACTGAAAATATGGTTGGATGCACTGCCCCTGTTATTTAATGCTATTACCTATTGGAAGAAACCAGAAAATCGTGGTGGTAAGCCCCAGATTTCGTATTAGACGACAGACGAAGTGCACGATATTGCAAAACTAAGCCCTCGGTGTCCTCAAAAATGATTAAAAATCAGTCAAATCTGTCTGAATCTGAAGGTATACTTTTAGACGAAGAAGCACGTCGTTGCAAAAATACAATTTGCAAAAGATTATATGAAATGGATTGCCGAAGAGTGACGCAACGTATTATAGTCAGATGAGAGCAAAGTATTTTTTTTTTTTTTTGTGGAACAGGCTCCAGACAGTATGTTTGTCGTCAACCAAACACAGAATACCACCCAAAATACACTACCAAGACAGTTAAACATGGAGGACTGATCTCCAAGTCATGTGGTCCCTTGCAAAGTCGAGTCAGCGTTGCTTGCAAGAGGCGTCAAGACGTGGTTCTTTTGTAATATTTTCTATTTTATGTCTGGTGCTGTTAAAATTGCATTAGCCAATTCCTTTAGCTTCATTGTAGAATGAGCACAATGGTTGCAATCCTTAAGATATTTCGCTTTATTTATATGGAAAATTGGGGCCAATCGAAAAAAGTCATTGGCATATTCGGATTCTACGGAAAATTCCACTGTAGAAAGTGTTATCGCCAGTCGATGTGGAAAATCTTGTTGAGTAGTGTTGTTAGGGGGAGGGGGAGGGGCCCGTACATGGTTACCCCCAGGCCCGGATTTTCTCTCGCCGGCCCTGCATATGTATGTATATATAGATAAATACATCAATATCTTAAAAACTAGAGCCAATTCAGTACTTTCATGAATATATTCGTAAACTGGGTACCTGAAATTATAAAAATCCGCAGAGACATCCAGGGCAACAAAAAAAAAAAGTGAATTTTATAATTAAACATTATTTAATCGAATCGAATCGTTAAGCAAAGACCAATATTGTAAATTTTTATTTATTGATCAATGCTATTTTTCAACAAACATGACTGAATTTTGTTGAGCTGTGTTATCATTATAGTATTCCTATATTCACATTTATTAGAAATATTGTTGGGCTAATTTTTTGTATTCTAATAGAAAAGGGTAAATAAAGGATATTTACGAAGAAGGATCATATAAGTGGAACTAAATTAATTCAAGTTTCTATGCTAGTAAGACTGAGTAACTATTTAAACTCATATAAATGAAGAGCTGAAATGCAAAACCCGCCAAGTCCAAAAAAATTAACAAATTTTTGTCTACAAGCCTATATACTCTAAATTGTAATAAAAACATTTCCCTTCACAAACTTTTGATTGCAATAATTTCTGATAAATTCTTTTTATCAAAACCCGCCTAGTCCACATTTCTGAAAATTAGAACCAGCCAAGTCCATATTTCATTAAAAAGATTCGGCTTTCATAAATACAAATTCCTATTATTATTATCCGGCAAGTCCCGAGGTTTCAGCCAGCCAAGTCCACGTTTTCAATTTCAAAACCGGCCAAGTCCACATTTTTTGTTTCAAAACCCGACAAGTTCAAACGGGTTTTTATAATAGTCCTTATAGATTAGATCATAAAACGTAATGAAAAATCAGGATTTAAATAATTTTTGACAACTATTACAATGGATCAATCTACGTTTTTACTATAGTTAAATTCAGTGGAATAAATTTTTTGCGTTTTTCTCTAAAACGCAAAATATGGACTGGCGGTTTTTGCACCTCAGCTCTTCAAATATACAGTTGTGTTCATGAAAATAGTAGTGTTGCAGGACATGAACATTTAAATCTCTTTTCTAAAATATTTTGCCTTACAAATTCAATTCCTTAGTAAAATTTTCGTAGGACTGAATAAAAAGAACAGAAAAGCAAAAAAACTCCCGTTACTTTTGTTTCGTGTTGTCTTGTTTGTGATGCATTTACATATTTGCACCAAAAATCTGCTGTTCATTAAAATAGTAGTGCTTTACGTAATTAGCTGAAAAAAATTAAAAATTCTAGAAAGCCGCCATAAGTAAGTGTAATTAAGTAATTCAATAATTTGCTTATATGAATTTATTGCAATCGAGGTACTCTTCCTTTTTTTAGTGGGTAGAGGAAGGAGTGCTGAATTGAAGAGATAGAATAAAAAATAATTAGGCTAAGGAATCAGGGCAAGACCTTCAAGGAAACTGAAAATATGGTTGGATGCACTGCCCCTGTTATTTAATGCTATTACCTATTGGAAGAAACCAGAAAATCGTGGTGGTAAGCCCCAGATTTCGTATTAGACGACAGACGAAGTGCACGATATTGCAAAACTAAGCCCTCGGTGTCCTCAAAAATGATTAAAAATCAGTCAAATCTGTCTGAATCTGAAGGTATACTTTTAGACGAAGAAGCACGTCGTTGCAAAAATACAATTTGCAAAAGATTATATGAAATGGATTGCCGAAGAGTGACGCAACGTATTATAGTCAGATGAGAGCAAAGTATTTTTTTTTTTTTTTGTGGAACAGGCTCCAGACAGTATGTTTGTCGTCAACCAAACACAGAATACCACCCAAAATACACTACCAAGACAGTTAAACATGGAGGACTGATCTCCAAGTCATGTGGTCCCTTGCAAAGTCGAGTCAGCGTTGCTTGCAAGAGGCGTCAAGACGTGGTTCTTTTGTAATATTTTCTATTTTATGTCTGGTGCTGTTAAAATTGCATTAGCCAATTCCTTTAGCTTCATTGTAGAATGAGCACAATGGTTGCAATCCTTAAGATATTTCGCTTTCATTTTTGTGTTCAAGCCTCAATAGTTCTGCTTTTATAATTTTTACCATCTGATTGACGTAATGCTACATAATGGACAACAGTATTTGGACTCTGGCCAATTTTTTTGGTGATTTTGTGATTACAAAGCCCTTCAGAGCGCAAAATGTCAATTTGACCATGTTCTCGTTCCGTTAATGATTTTTGTTTTCCCATTTTAATTTAATTTTAACATTTACAGTTAATCGCAACGAATTCTTAATAAAAAGAAGGTGCCGTGACATAATCCCCATTTCGTAAATGGGGATTATGTCCGCAAATTTTTCGGACATAATCCTCATTTTCGGTATGGGGGTTATGACCGCAATATTTTCGGACATAATCCCCATAAAACAGCGGACAATATCTCCGAAGCTATGGGGATTATGTCCGAAACTGATGCGGACATAGTCCCCATAACAAGAATTTTATTATTGCAACTTTTAAGTCTAAGAATCGGCTATTTTGAAAAATCATCCGTTAGTTTTACAGCTAGATGTATGTAAGTATGATTCATTTAAGCATTGGACTCTTTAAACATATTTTTGATTCATTTGTTTTGAAACGCGTCAACATTTCAGAATGCATCGATTTCGAGTATGTCAAACACCGGCTTCGCTAGCTACAGTAATTCTACATAAAAGTTAAGGTAAGTAGGCGGCCTACGGCCGCATCTCAGGATTTAAAACTCCCAAAAATCCAACACCGCCTTCGCGGCAGCTTCAGTCTATATAGCGGATCAGTCTATAATAAATCCAACACCTAGTTAGCTAGCCACAGTAGTTTTACATAAGAGTAGGGGATAAGTGGGCGGTCAACGGCCGCAGCTCAGGATTTAAAACTCCCAAAAATCCAACACCGGCTATGTCCATCCTTAGAAGTTGTCATAATCCCAAAATAAAGTGGGGATTATAACCGAAAAAAAAGACGGACATAAGACCCAAAACTGTTCGCATTGATTAAATTTTTCGGACATAACCCCCATGGGGATTATGTCCGAAAAATTTTCGGTCATAACCCCCATACCGAAAATGGGGATTATGTCTGAATAATTAGCGGACATAATCCCCATTTACGATATGGGGATTATGTCCGTGGGAGCTATGTCCGGTTACCTAAAAAATACCAAAATACACTTCCTCACCGCACAAATAATGAAAAAACACTAAGTGTGTCTAATGAAGTGAACCACAAAACAAAGCTACACATTGAAGCTTCAAAAGTTATACTTGTACGAAGTACCGTTAGTTTTGAGAAAATTCCAATATTTTTATTTTTGTATATTAGATACATCTTGCTCTTAAATTTTCTGAAAACAATTGTTTCCTAACTCAATTACAGTGGGTGCTATCTCAATTTTATTTAAACAAAATTACTGTGTCTAATCAAGTGAACCGGACTGTAAGTACATATACAGTTGTAGACAAAATAATAGGGTCACTAATAACTGACAAATATACATTAAATTTTTTGGCAACCCTTGTACGATACCAAACGAAAACTTTGGGGGAATTATTTATGGGTATAACTAGTTCCGAAAATGATTGGTTGGAAACTTTGAAAACAAACGGTAAATTATTTATACTCAAAACATAAAGAGCAGTGCACGTGGACAAAAAGATAGGGTCACCGTCTTTAATACAATAAAATTATTAATTTTGTGATTAGAGTAGACATTGTGAGTATTGTTTTTATTAATTTCATTTATATATTTTGCTTATTTAGAAAAAAAATCATATTGGGTCGTTCAAATATAGGCCGAGTAAAGCGGTGCCGTGACATAATCCCCACGGACATAATCCCCATTTCGTAAATTAATCGGACATAATCCCCATTTTTGGTATGGGGGTTATGACCGCAACATTTTCGGACATAATTCCCATAAAACAGCGGACATTATCCCCAAAGCTATGGGGATTATGTCCGCATCAATTTCGGTCATAACCACCATTATCGGGACTTTTTGAAAAAAAAATTATGTCCGTATGTCCAACACCGGCTTCGCTAGTTACAGTGATTCTACATAAAAGTTAAGGTAAGTAGGCGGCCTATGGCCGCAGCTAAGGATTTAAAACTCCCAAAAATCCAATACCGGCTTCGCGGCGGCCTTCGGCCGCGGATCAGTCTATAATATATCCAACACCTAGTTCGGTAGCCACAGTAATTTTACATAATAGTAGGAGTAAGTGGGCGGTCTACGGCCGCAGCTCAGGATTTAAAACTCCCAAAAATCCAACACCGGCTATGTCCATCCTTAGAAGTTGTCATAATCCCAAAATAAAGTGGGGATTATAACCGAAAAAAAAGACGGACATAAGACCCAAAACTGTTCGCATTGATTAAATTTTTCGTACATAGCCCCCATGGGGATTATGTCCGAAAAATTTTAGGTCATAACCCCCATACCGAAAATGGGGAATATGTCCGAATAATTAGCGGACCTAATCCCCATTTACGATAGGGGATTATGTCCGTGGGGGCTATGTCCGGTAACCGAGTAAAGCATTTTATAAAAGAAGAATGCGCTATCATTAACCAGTTACGTAATGAAAAAAAAGCCAACGAAAAATATTTCGATCGATTGGCCGTTTTAAAAACGTATACAACGTTATAAACAATGCTCTAAAACCAATAAAAACACAATTTAAAAAACTCAGAACACGCAAAACTACAACAAATTTGACAATCTTATCAAATGTGGGTTAACCCGTTACCCATTTACTACTGCAATAACAATTGAGCTGGGGCTGCAAGTGTCCTCCAGTACTGTTAGGCAGAGATTAGTGAAAAAACATCCTTTGGGAAGAATATCGCGAAGGATGCCCGATTCCGACTTATTGGCATAGAAAAATCGTTTGTTATTGAAGGTTGCCCATTTCGCCAGTTTTCATCATTCCAAATACCTGGACAATAAATGTGGGACTTCGTGTAGTTTTTTATTAATGTTCATTTGGTGAGTTTTGTATATTTCGCCAGTTTTCATCATTCTAAGGACCTGCCCAATCAATGTGGAATTTCGTGAACAACAAACGATTTTGTCTAAGCTTTTAAGTCAACATCGGGCACCTTTCACGATATTCCTCCAAAAAGATGTTTTTCTATTAATCTCTACCAAACAGTACTGGAGGACACTTGCAGCCCCAGCTCAGTTATTATTGCAGCAGAGCCCTTAAATGTGTCACGGGTTAACCCTAATTTGAAAAGATTGTCATATCTTTTGTAGTTTTACGTATTCTGACTTTTTAAATTGTGTTTTTTACTGGTTTTAGAGCATTGCATACGTTTTGTGAACGACTAATTGATCGATATATTTTTCGTTGCCTTTTTTTCATTACGGAATTGGTTAATGTTTGCGCACTCTTCTTTTATAAAATGCTTGGTTCGACCCATATTTGAATTACCTAATATAATTTTTTTTCCTAATATACTAATATACATATATCTGAAATTAATAAAAACAATATTCACAATATCTACTTTAGTCACAAAATTAATAATTTAATTCTATTAAAGAGGTGACCCTATCTTTTTGTCCACGAGCACTGCTCCTTTTCGTATAAATAATTTACCGTTTCTTTTCAAATCATTATCGGAGCTAGTAATATCCATAAATAATTCCCCCCAAGTTTTCGTTTGGTATCGTACAAAGGTTGCCAAAAAATTCAATGTACACTCACGGTCAAAAGAAACGCCGATTTGAATTTTGCAAGAAGTTTTAAATTTTGATGCGTAAAATAATATCTACTCTTGTTTAACGGTTTTAAGTTTGTTAGATACTGTTGCTAGGAACAAGTTTTGAGCATTTTCAAAACTGTCCACCTAACAATAATAAATTTTAGGAACCTTTTCCAAATAAACACATAATTGCTAGTTTTATAATCAGAAATTACAACTTATTTATATGAAAAAATACATTGTTTTTTTAGTTTTTTTTACTCATTTTTAATTTCTCACATATTCTTTAATTATTTATTATTTATTTATTTCAAATAATACGGTAAAATTGATTTTAATACCGCGTAGGACCTATTTTTGCCTTGATGACGCTTTCCATTCGTATTCCGTATTAATTCCATTAAAATATCGTTGTACCAAGTGGATTCAATTATTTCCTTTAACTTTGGAATATTATTAGGGTTTTGTTGGCGCACTTTGCGTTTTAAAATGGCCCAAACATTCACAATGGGATTGAGGTTGGGGCTGTTACCGGGCCATGGACTGACTCAATTCCCAAAAAGTCCTTATATTCCTTTACCTATGCAAAAATAAATAGTTCATTATTGTAAATCTATCAAAAAAAAATGTAAAAAATAATTATTGTGAGTGGGACACTTACCGATTTCGAGCGATGATACGGTGCAGAATCGTCTTGAAATATGAAATTTGCTTTGGTCAAATGGGGGCAATAACAAATTGTGGGGTGGGAGAGATTCTTCTTCCGGAAGGTTATGTGAACTCCGCAGCTTATATTGATATCGTAAAAACGGCGTTTTACCTAGCATCGACCGACTAAGCGAGCTCGTAGCAAAAGTCATATCGGTAAGTGTCCCACTCACAATAATTATTTTTTACATTTTTTTTTTGATAGATTTACAATAATGTACTATTTATTTTTGCATAGGTAATGGAATATAAGAACTTTTTGGGAATTTAGTCAGTCCATGGCCCGGTAACAGCCCCGACCTCAATACCATTGTGAATGTTTGGTCCATTTTAAAACGCAAAGTACGCCAACAAAACCAAATTTCAAAATTTTGTATTTAATTAGGACCCCATACTTAATAAATTTTTAAATTATGTTCTGTTAATTTAATTTTAAGTATAACTGCATTCGCCACTTGTTACTTTGTATCAACAAATTGTAGATTTTTTTTTATTATTGTAAAAAATTGTTTTTTTATTTATCTAATTTTGAATTAATTTTGACTATTATTTATGAATTTTTGCTTTCTTTTTACAATAATAAAAAATGAAATGTTTAATAATAATAATAACAAAAAAAAAATAAAAAAAAAAATTCCAAAGTTAAAGGAAATAATTGAATCCACTTGGTACAATGATATTTTAATAGAATTAATACGGAAACACTATGAGAGCATGCCTTTTCGAATGGAAAGCGTCATCAAAGCAAAAATATGTCCTACGCGGTATTAAAACAATTTTACCGTATTATTTGAAATAAATAAATAATAAATAATTAAAGAATATGTGAGAAATTAAAAATACGTAAAAAAACTACAAAAAAATGTATTTTTTCATATAAATAAGTTGTAATTTCTGATTATAAAACTAGCAATTATGTGTTTATTTGGAAAAGGTTCCTAGAATTGATTATTGTTAGGTGGACAGTTTTGAAAATATTCAAAACTTGTTCTTAGCAACAGTATCTAACAAACTTAAAACCGTTAAACAAGAGTAGGTATTATTTTACGCATCAAAATTTAAAACTTCTTGCAAATTTCAAATCGGCGTTTTTTTTTTGACCGTGAGTGTACATCCATGTATCAAGTTTCAAAACTGTAGCTGTCATAGATACCAAGATATATGTAGCGCTTAAAGTGTTTTTGTTGTAAGGAAGCTTCCACGCCCCGTTATTTTAACGCGTCCACATTTCATGAGGTCCTTAGAATAGACACTATGCATCCTTGTTCCAAATTTTAAAACTTTTGCTACCATAAGATATAGCGTTTTCATTGTTTTTATCGTATGGAAGGTGCAACGATCCGTCGTCGAATTACGTTGCGAGGAGCTCAACATAGTCCATATCCATTCTAAAACGAAATTTTAAGACTCTTCCTATCAAAGGAGCGAAGGTCTAGCGTTTTAAGTGTTTTTATCGTCTGAAAAGTGCCACGCTCCGTTATATATTCCCGTTCTTATGTCGTGAGGTACTTAGCATAAGCTATATACATCTTAACATTAAATTTCAAAACTATTGATTGCAGAGGAGCCAAGATATAGCTTGTGTAAGTGTAATTGTTGCATGGAAGGTGCCACGCCCCTTATCTAATCCCGTCCATATTTTGCGAGATCCTCGACATAAAAAAGTCTAGCTATCATAGGTACGAAGATATAGCATTTTGAGGGTTTTTGTTGTATGGAATGTGCCACGCCCCGTTAGCTAATCGCGTCTATAATTCGTGAGGTGCTTAGCATAAGCTATTAACATTCTCGGACCAAATTTCAAAACTATTGCTATCATAAGAGCCAAGGTATAACGTTCTAAATGTTTTTGTTGCATGGAAGCTGCCACACCCCCTCATCTAATTCCGTCCATATTTTGCGAGGTACAGTAGGTAACGGATATAAGAAAGTCAAAAAATCCCGGAAATTTCTTTCTTATATCAGTTTTTTCTTATAGAAGTACCACGTATATAAGAAAAACATTTCCTATATACGTACTACTGATATAAGAAACTTTATTTTTTATATCCGAGTCGCACAAGAGCGTTCAGAAATTGCAATCGTTACACTTGTTCGTTCAATTTTGATCGAAGAATGATGACATAAAGAAGGCGCGTATTTTCAATTTTGGCAAAAGAACGAAAATTACGATTTGAAAAAATTTCTTATAAGCGTTATTTTTTTCTTAAGATGTTTCATATTGGTGCTTGGAAAAAGTTTTCTTTTATGCGTTTTTTTCTTATAAGAAGTTTCTTATATAGATTGTTTTTTACCTCAAAACATTGGGAAAAAACGCGGGGCTTTCGAAAATGTTTCTTATAAGCGTTCCTTTCTTATATGAATTGTGCTTATATCCGTTACCTACTGTACTTGGAATAGATTATTTGCATCCTATCACTTAATTTTAAGACTCTAGCTGAAGTCTGAAGTATTTTTACTGTATGGAAGGTGCCACGCCCCTTATTTTTCTCAAAATAATATATAGCCTACGTTACTCAGGGATATTGTAGCTTTCTATTAATGGAATTTTTATAATCGGGGCAGTAGTTCCAGAGATTACCCTCTACATACAAAAGAACAAACTGTACCTGTTTATCTAATAGTAAAGATACACACCTTATAATCAGTTGATCCAGCTACAATAAGAACATTGTTCGGATGCCAATCCAATGAGGTAATTGTTGATCGAATTGGTTTTTTAATATGCTTCGACACCCACCAATCGTTTTCAGACTCAAAATAGCACACCGATATCAAACGGGCTCCGGAACCAACAGCAAATTTATTCTCAGCTGGAGACCATTTGACGCAGGTTGCTGCACGATTAATGCGAAGTAATACTAAAGTCGGTTTCCATTTTTTATCTTCAGTCTGCGTCCAAACGTAAGCGTTACGATCGGCGGCACAGCTTACAATCCTGTTAGTGTCCTTAGCCCAGTCAATGCCCATAACCCGCAGATCATGCTGAGTAAGGATATCAACTAATTTCCAGTCATTACTGTCCCGCTTATATATATGGATCTCATTGTTATTTGGAGACAGAGCTATTTCTAAAGTTTAAGAAAATACATAGATTAATATGATAAACACGTCAAAGTGCGATACCTACGTGACTTGTCCCCATTCCAAGCGTGGCACGTTATGGACGCTAATGATCCGCCAAATGTGTATCTTTCAGCCATTATTTTTAGGCAATAAAAATTACAAAAAAATCGTGGACTCTGGTCAGTCAACACGATTTACTTTTGAAACAGTATAATCAAATTCTTGAATTCCTAAAGATTTCTGTGACTCATATAATGAATAGAAAATTGATCGAAAAAACCAACTAATCGATATAGAACTATCGACCATCGAAAAACTTCACATAACATACACGGTGGGATTTGACCAAGTTTAAATGAAAAGTTGGATGCAACAGAAATTTTGATGCGGAATTATTTGGGATGTGGCACGATTACGATAAAAGTGGCGCCATGACTTGGCGTGGTTTTTCGATAAAACATGTCAAAATAAATTGAAAATGTGAAATAAAAAATCGATATCTCGTTTAGTTTTCGAGTTATCGATATTTAAAAATCTGAAAGTATCATTAGAATTAAGATTTCAATGGCGTCGCAATTTTAGGATGATTTTCAATAGAACAGCTTGAAATAAATCGAAAATGCATAATAAAACAAAATTTATACCGCGTTTGGTTTTCGAAATATCGATACTTAAACATTCAATTTTGATAATACCATTAGAATTACTATTTCAATGGCGCCGAAATTTAAGGATGGCTTTCAATAGAAAAGCTCGAAATAAATCGAAAATGTTGAATAAAAAAAATCCAGAACTCGTTTGGTTTTCGAAATACATATCGATACTAAAAAATGTGTACATCCTATACAAGCCCGTAACTACCATATGGGCAAGAGGGGGCTTGACCGCTGCCCCCCCCCCCGCACGACTCTTCTTTGGTTGCAAATTTGTTTTTTTGGAAGGAGAAAAATAAAAAATCACGCTATTGAAATTGTATTTTCCCCCCCTCCCAACGCAAAATCGGGTTGGTACGGTGCTGATCCTATAGTATGTCCAACACCGGTCTCGCTAGCCATAGTAATTATACATAAAAACTGGGGTAAGTGGGCGAACTTCGACCGCATCTTAGGATTTAAAACTCCCAAAAATCCAACACTGGCTTCGCGGCGGCCTTCGTACGCGGATCATTCTATAATATATCCAACACCTACTTTGCTAGCTACAGTAATTTTACATAAGAATAACGAGAAAACTAATCAAAATATCGATTTTTTTTATTTAATATTTTCGATTTATTTTGATGTGTTTTTTATCGAAAAAAAACATCATCAAATCGCGGCGCCACGGATATCGTAACTCCCCTGGGATATTATTTACTGTTTTTAGTAATATTACATACGAATGAAATACGAACAACATTCGTATGAAATTTAAACAACATCCGACTTTGCTTGATATTGAAATCAGTAAGCATGATTTTTACATATTGATTTGACATTGAATACGAAGTTATTACCACTAGCGTACCAAGGAGGCTGTAAAACGGTCATTGTTTTGTAGCATGTTGAATTATTTTTGTGTACTTTTTTTTGTAAATGAAAACAGCAAATTGCACTTATGGGCCCCATGAGGTTATCGAAATGTAAAAAAAATACTTTATTTTGGTATGGTTTTGTGAAATCCAGAAAATTCTGAACTTCTTTTTTAATTTTTATATAAAAAACAATGACTGAGATAAAAAATGTGTAGTGATTTGTACTGATTTTTTGGGTTGAATATACTGTTCCTCTGTTTCAAAAATCTGACAACCCTAGCCCCACAGCCTAAATTTTAGCTCTCTTGGAGTCCTGAGTACTATTATGTCCAAAAAATGACAATATATTAATTATTATTAATTAATTAAATGTCTTAGTACCTGGAGACCGACCACTGTTCGGTTTTTCGTTTTGAGGTTGAAAAAATCGAAGAAATATGGAATTTGTTGAAAAAAGTTGACTTTTCACTTTCACGCTTCAACTTCTCTTTACTTTTTTCTGTTCCATTTTTTTCAACAATTTTGCTTCGTTTTTAGTTTCGTCAAATTGTGGTCTGATGCAAAAGTGTTTATAAAAAGAGTGGATTGGGACCAAGAGTGAATAGACATGAAAAGGATAATGCAAAATGGCTCGATTTCATTTAAATTTGACACTTAATCGACTGAAATATCGCAGCATTTATATAAAAGAGCGCAACCGATTGTACAGTTAGTACGAGGGGTAAAACCTATAAGCAACTTTGGTACAAAAACTTATCGCACCTTATTACGTTTAGCGGTTGGTGCTATTTTTTAAATTTTATTGCTGTAAGGATATTTTCCTTGTTCTTCGCTTATCCCGGAGGAAATCACTCCATAAGTGACAACTCATCGAGGCGGTTCACCACGAGTAACGTTGGGTCACTTAAAGTCACTTTGGTTCACGAAATTCGTAAAAATCCAAAAAAAAAAAAATTCCACGCACCGCAAAACGTTATTAGGTGCGTAAAGTTTTTACACCAACGTGGCCAATAGGTGTTATAGAGCAATTCTACAAAAATCGCACGCAAACCGCAATATCGCGATTTTCACTCATCTCGGAGACTCCAAGTAACCCAAAGTGACTCGTGGTGAACCACCTCGATGAGTAGTCACTTATGGAGTGATTACCTCCGGGATAAGCCGAAGAACAAGGAAAATATCCTTACAGTAATAAAATCAAAAAATCGCACGCATCGCAAAACATAATTAGGTGCGATAAGAGTTTGCACCAACGTGGCCTATAGGTGTTATAGACAAATTCTACCAAAATCACACGCAAACCACAAAATTGCGATTTTCACTCAGCTCGGTGACTCCAAGTGACCCAAAGTGACTCGGAGTGAACCGCCTCGATAAGTAGTCACTTATGGAGTGACTACTTCCTGGATACTCCAAAGGACAAGGAAAATATCCTTACAGCAATAATATCCAAAAAATCGCACGCATCGCAAAACATAATTAGGTGCGATAAGAGTTTGCACCAACGTGGCCTATAGGTGTTATAGACAAATTCTACCAAAATCACACGCAAACCACAAAATTGCGATTTTCACTCACCTCGGTGACTCCAAGTGACCCAAAGTGACTCGGAGTGAACCGCCTCGATAAGTAGTCACTTATGGAGTGACTACTTCCGGGATACTCCAAAAGGACAAGGAAAATATCCTTACAGCAACAAATTCCGCAAATCGCTCAGGACGCACTAAGTGGTCAAATATTAAAAATGACCACTACAATATTAACACTACACCACTGTAATTAAAAGTCTATTGGAACAAAAAATTTTTTTTTATTTTTCGTGCTTTCTCTATCGATTGGAACAAAAAATTTAAAAAAATTACTCCCATAGTACACTAAATAACATTTAACGTTTTTCGTACGTATGGGAGGTGCCACGCCCACTTACGCAATCCCGTTGAAATCCATATAATTTCAAAGCTTATAGTAATCAACACCTCTACACCAAATTTAAAGAAAATACCTCCCATAGTGCACTAAATACAACATTCAACGATTTTCGTATATATGGGACGTGCCACGCCCACTAACGAAATCTTGTCGAAATCCATTTAACTTAAAAATTTTTGGTAACCGAAATCTCTGTACCAAATTTTAATGAGATTACTCCCATAGTGCACTTAATATAACACTTAACGGTTTTTGTTTGTATGGGAGGTGCCACGCCCACTGAAGCAATCCCGTCGAAATGCATTTAATTTCAAAGCTTATAGTAGCCGACAACTCCTCACCAAATTTTAAGAAGATTACTCTCATAGTACAATAAATATAACATTTAACCTGTTTTGCTTGTATGGGAGGCGCCACGCCCACTGGTACTATTATTTTTATGAAAATCCTCAGTGCCGTTTTTGAGTAATATTGAATCAAAATTTTCAATTATTGAAAAGTGCCACGCCCACTTTTCCGATTCCGCCCACTTTTGGCAAAATTTAAGACATTTATGATCTGCATCTGTGTACCAAATTTCATCACAATATCTTGAATAGTTTTCGAGATATGACGTTATGAAAATAAAAGTTTAGGGCTGTGCCACGCCCCTACAGGAGCCGTTGATAAGTTAAAACCCAGCCCAATCCTAATTTTGTTCACATATGTACCTAACCCCCAAGTTTCATCAAAATCGCTGCACCCGTTTTGGAAATAAAGTCTGAAAATATATATATATACATACAATTATTGCTCGTTTAATAATAGTAGATAAAGAGTTAAAAGTAAAGTTTAATTTTGTATAAATTGCTCTTCAGTTATTATGCGTTTTAAATTTAATGCGTGGTTTGTTGTTTCAATCGTTTCAATCTTGTATTTTCCTGTACGCTTGTATGGCCGTTGCTCTATTGAAATTCAAATTGTTCTATTTTGTTCTTTGTCTTTGCTGTCATTCACGTACAGGGATGTATCAATTGCTGGGCTTTGTTTATTGTCAGGGACACGCAGGGGTGCATCAACTGATATGCTTGTTTAAACGATGCGTAATCATCAACACTCCACCTCCCGTGAATTCCCTGGGGATTCACTACTCAAGTCTAGAATGGCCAATCTTGATGCTGAGCGACGGAAGATACCAGTAGAGGTTTTTACTTCTGCAAATCGTACTTGACCGTCTTTGGCTGGAAATATTATGGAAATACGTCCTTTTTTCCACTGGTTGCGCGGCTGACTAGGATCGCAAATGAGCACTAAATCATTAATCTTGATCGGTGTTGTTTTCTCATGCCACTTAGGTCGGCACAAAAGTTGTGGCAAATACTCCAGTGTCCACCGCTTCCACAATCGGTCTTTTAAATTTTGGGCAATATGCCACTGTTTTCGTAGACAAACTTTATCTTCTTCATGCGGCGTCTGTGTAGAATTCACACATCCTAGCAGGAAGTGGTTCGGCGTCAACGGTTCGTCTTCTTTTGCTGTCAAGATGTCAGTTAACGGACGGGAATTTATGATGTTCTCTGTTTCAATAAGTACAGCACGCAGAGTCTCAACTCGCGGGGCTTCTTCGTTTAGTATTTTATGTAAAAGGCGCTTTATAATTCGTATTAGCCGTTCCCAGCATCCACCAGAGCTAGGATTAGCGGGACAGTTAAACACCCACTCAATGTTACGCGCTGTGGCCTCTTCATTGATACGTTCAATATTCAATAATCTCTCAGATTTTATCAACTCCTTCTGCGCGCCGATGAAGTTCGTACCATTGTCACTTCTTATTCTAACGGGAGTTCCACGCCTGTTGACAAAATTGAATAAAGTAACCAGGAAGGCATCAGTGGACAAATTTTCAGCTAGCTCCAAGTGCGCTGCTCTCACCGTCAGACACGTAAAAATGACTGCCCACCTTTTCTCTCTGCGGCGTCCTACAGAGACGTTGAACGGACCAAATAAATCCACACCCGTATAAGTAAACGGGCGGACAAACGGTGTGATGCGGTCTACTGGCAGCTGACCCATCAAAGGCGGCATAGGCTTTGCCTTTTCAATTTTGCAACTTAAACAATTGCGTTGTATGACTTTCAAAACTGATTTGGCATGCGGGATCCAAAATTTCTGGCGTAGCTCGTTGATTGTCACGGCAGTGTTTTGGAGGTGACATTTCTCGTGATATTGACGCATGATTAGCTCCGAAACAAAGTGTTTTTGCGGCATCAATATTGGACGTCTGGCGCTGTATGGCAAGCACTGGGCTTCATCGATTCGGCTGGTAAGTTTACTAAGACGGGCGCCAAGTACTGCTGCTTGAAGTTCAAGTCTAGGTACCGACATCAACTTCTGTGGCGCACAACGTGTTTTTCCGGCAACAAAGGCAACTTCGACTATACCTTCATGAGCCATACGAAAGTATCCGGCAGCGGCAAAGGCATCTTGGCTAGCATCAACAAATATATGTAATTGCACGTCAACAGATTTGTGCAACAAGAGCGAGTAACATCTTTTGATTTCAAACGTATTAACTTTCTGAAACTCACCCCACCAGGCAATCCATTTTTTATGCAAGTTAATTGGGATTGGGTCGTCCCAGTTGACTTTACATTTCCATGTTTCTTGTACGATAATTTTTGAATATATTAAAAAATCTGCAAGTAGCCCAAACGGGTCGTAGACGGCCATCACAATCCCGAGTAGCTCTCTTTTGGTTGGCGCTCGCTGACCATTCAAAACTTGTAATGGAACGCGATGAAATTTGGTGTGAAACTTGAAAACATCTTTTGTCGTGTCCCAGAACATTCCGAGTACCTTCTCGGTAGTTGCTTGTCTCTCCATGTTTACACCCTTAATATTCTTGGTCGGCTGCCCATTCATAATATTTTGTATTTCATGAGAATTCGATACAAAATTTCTTAACTCGAACCCTGCCTCAACGTGTATGCGGACTACTTGTTGACAAATAACTTTAGCTTCTTTTTTGGTTTGAAAACTACAAACAAAGTCATCTACATAATGCTTATCGATGATGGCGGCTACAGCAGCTGGATACTGATTCCTTGAATTTTCGGCAATTTTTATTTTTTACATACTCCGCACAGCATGGCGAACATATGGCACCAAATATCATGGATGACATGACAAAATGTTGAGGTGTCTTTTCTGAATCTCCATCTTGCCAGAGGAAACGTTGAGCATGTTGGTCCTCTGCACGAATTTTTACCTGAGAAAACATCTCACGGATATCAGCGGCTACTGCAACAGGACCCTCTCGAAATTTAAACAAAATCACTAACAACGGCTTTGCCTGTTCTGGCCCTTTCAACAACACAGAATTTAGTGATGTGTCAGCTACACTGGCTGCGGCGTCAAATACAATTCGCATTTTCTCTGGCTTATATGGGTTGTGCACTGCAAAATGGGGTAGATACCAAATTGGATATTTTTTCTGCTCAGCTTCGTCCTTGTCAAGTTTTCTGGCATATCCCTTCTCCACACACTTCACCATTTCAGCTCGGTATCTTTCAGCAAAGATATTGTCGTGTTTCATTTTCTTTTCGATGGCAACCAAACGTTTTTTGGCCATCTCGTAGCTATTTGGAAGAACAGGCGGAAAGTCTTTCCAAATTAGACCAGTCTCAAAATGTTTACCAATACGTTGTGTAGTACGCTCCAAAATTTTACGGGCCTTCTGGTGGTTTAAAGATTCAAGAACTGATGTCGAATAATTAAGTCCGAGACTGTCGCCTTCGAAGTAATCTGCAACAACTTTATTTAAATCTGTTAATATTTGTTCCTCTCTAATGTGCAAAACCATTGGTCGTATGGGTAATGTTGCTTTTGTAGGTCCAAATGCGACCCATCCCACTTTGTTTTCATGGCTATTGGATTGGTGTCGCCATCTTGCATAATTGCTGTTGCCACACTGAGATGCACATTATCGAAGCCGATGAGCAAAACTGGTTTCACATTCGTATAATTATGCAAGGGCACGCAATCAAAATGTTTGTAATCCATTTTATTGAAAGACTGGACCGGTAGGCAAAGGTCTCGGATTGTGCGTACATTTTTCAAGACGTATTTCATACCCTCACTACCACCACTAATTTCCAAATTTATTCTCATAGATGTTTCTGTTTTGACTCCCTGGTCATACCACTGAAGTGTGAGTGGATGTGACCGACCTCTAAGGCCAAGTGTGTTAGCGACGTTTTCCTCCAAGATAGTTATGGCTGAGCCATTGTCGAACATTGCAAAGACATCAATTTTACCATTTGGTTCAAAAAGTGTCACTGGTAAAATTTTAAACAGCTGGCTGCATGATGGAGTCAATCGACAGTTCAATAGTGGCTGAGCGGCAGAATGCATTGATGTCTGCGTGACAGAGTTGCTGGTTGGCTGCGACTTAGAACGGTTTTCGTGATAAATTTTTGGTCTAGCGGCGGCGGCGTTATTTGACGGCTGGACGGCGGCGTATGATGACGTATTTGGATTGTAAATAGTTTCGCTTCGTTCCGCATGTAGACACTGATGATGATAACGGCGACAATTATTTATGCCACAAACTTTTTTGTTCCGACAATTTGCTGTATTGTGACCTTTGCGTAGACAAGCAAAGCATAGTTGTTGTTCTTTAGCCTTTTCCCAGCGTTCCTTAATGCTAAGGGACCGCTGGAAAACTTTACAATCAGCTATCATGTGCCCTTCTGCACACTGGTAACATTTAATTCAATGTTTTGCGGTGTCTTCATTCACATGCATAAGTCGACGCGGCTGTTGGTGTTGCGATGTGCTGCTCTTGAAAGGCGTTGGAACTAAGGATGGCATAAAACCTACAATTTTGGCAAGTTCACATAGCCACACCGAAAAGTCTTGAACCGTAGGAAATGGCCTAATGTTGGCAGCATGTTTCGCCCAGTCAAATTGTTTGTTAGTTGGCAGCTTCGAAATTAGTTGGCCTAGTAATGACGGATTTGCTAAATGCTGATTGCACCCAGCTGACATCAAAATGCAACTAAATTGCGTACCGTGGTTGAAAATTGAATAATTTCTTCTAGTTTGTTTTCTGTAATAGACGGAATATTTTTAATTTTTTGTAATTGAAAACGTACCATCAAATCCGGTCCTCCAAACCGGAATTCCAGCTCTTCCATGGCCTTCGACACATCATTCGGATATATGAGCATAGAAGACACTGCTTCCCTAGCAGCTCCTGTCAAACACTTATGCAGGCGCATAAGATTCTGTCTGTCGTTGTATCTAAACGCAGACGTGGTATCTTTAAAATTAACGTTGAAAAGTGGCCATTCGTCAGCATGGCCCGAAAAAGTTGGCAAATCATATAATTTAAAGCTGGAGGTACCCTCGTCTGGTATCATAGCTAGGTTTTCATCAGATAATAATGGTGTGTTTACATCACGCAACTGGCTGGCATGCGTTTCGTTGGATTGCTGGATTTGAGTTCGCATTCTCTCTAAATCCCTTTGGCTTTCCTCTGTGCTGTGCTTTAGCCCCTCCACAGACGTCTTAAGTGCATTGATACTGGCAATTATTGCAGTCATTTGTTCGGCAGTGACTCCTGTCTGCGGCTCTATATTTTCCATAATTGTAGTATCAAGTTCCTCGCTGTCTGTCTCACTCGAAGCAGTGTTATTATTATCACCGGCACTCCTCAGGTTGTACGGCATTTGCAAGTATCTTCTTGCAACCACAACTTTTCCGCGAATCCTCGGGATTACGAAAGATTGAAAACTAATGTAAGGCAAAACTTAACCGGCGTGTCTCAAATAAAACTCAAAGTTGTATATTAAATGAATGCAGTTTAATATTTATAAAGAGTTAAAAGTAAAGTTTAATTTTGTATAAATTGCTCTTTAGTTATTATGCGTTTTAAATTTAATGCGTGGTTTGTTGTTTCAATCGTTTCAATCTTGTATTTTCCTGTACGCTTGTATGGCCGTTGCTCTATTGAAATTCAAATTGTTCTATTTTGTTCTTTGTCTTTGCTGTCATTCACGTACAGGGATGTATCAATTGCTGGGCTTTGTTTATTGTCAGGGATACGCAGGGGTGAATCAACTGATATGCTTGTTTAAACGATGCGTAAAAATCAACAGGTGCAACTATGAAAAGTGCGAATTATACAAATAAATAAATTATATAATGTTGAAGTCCATTGGATTTAGCTAATTGATTTAAATAAATATAAGAACTGCAAAGTATGCAGTTGTGATGAGGTGAATGCTACCTAGGACATTTACCTTAAAGAAGAAATATGCAACATAAGTAATATGTTATTGCACATTGCACCAGGCGTTGACCGTTATTCTGGTCAACAGTAATCTCATTGTAATTTAGTATATCGGGCATTTCACGCGAAGCGGACAGGGGAAATGGGGTTCATGTTTCCAATTTCAGATATATTTGAATATGTTGTACCTGTATATGTCCTCGACACAGAAACAAAATATTTTTAGAATGGCAACACTGGTTTACAAAATATGGGTCTTTGAAATGGAGAAATGGTAAGGTATGTAAGAAAGAAAGAGTTAATATCAAAAATTTTTCTTTGAATGTTACAACGTTTTGAAGGAGATGAATTAAGCTTTATAAATATAGTAATAAAAATGTAGGATAACATGGATTTGTTTGGAAAAATAACGGTTTTTTGCAAAAAAATTGGTCTAAATTTCAGAAAAGTCGAAGTAAAAACAATTTCTGAGACAATATTGTACCTTTTTAAATTATTTTTCATATGACACCCATATTTTGGAAATCAATGTAGGCGTTTCTGACTTATAATGATTTTTAGAAATCTATATCCGCAACTTCCGACGGCTATATCTCCGAAACCAAATCAGAGCGATACTTTTTGATTCCATATTTATTCTTAAAATTCAAAAACACATAAGAAAATATTTGGTTTATAATCAATTTCGATTGTGAGCTAAACTGAACATAAGCCAATATCAATATAAAAGTAAGCCGTGCTAACGACTCGACGCGATAACGGAGCTGCGTCGGGATTCAGCATTACAATGCATATAGCTCCAAAACTGCTGGGAGGACCATTATCAAACTAGGCATGAAGTATAAACATAATATAAGCTTTTTTTTAATGCACTAAAAAAAATTTTTTTGTATGGCGAAAATTGTGAAAAATCAAAAAAAATATTTATCATTTTTTTCAGTGTATTTTTTTTTATTTTCAAAATCCAATTATGAGGTTGAAAAGGCCAATAAATGAAGTATAAAATCCAGTAGTTAATTCATTTCACTAGACGTTTTTAATCTGAATAATGGCATTTGAACAGTACATACCTTATCATTTCTCCAATTTTCAACGACCCATATTTTGTAAATCAGTGTTGCCATTCCAATAATATTTTGTTTCTGGGTCGAGGACATATTCAAATATATCTGAAATTGGAAACATGAACCCCATTTCCCCTGTCCGCTTCGCGTGAAATGCTCGATATAAGACAAGAATTTCTTTTTAGCAAAATAGATTTCATTAATCACATGAACATTACTTGTAATTTTAATTTCTTACGAAGTCACAGTCCCAAGTACTGAGGTCTTCTTTGTGTAGCATTAAGTATTAACATTTGATATGGTATGGAATTATTATTTTTATTTTCTTCTGAAATTTTTTTTTGTACAGGAACAAAATATAGTAAAAATATCACAATTTATCAAAAAATTGTACGAATTTTCAAGCAATGGAACAGATTTATAATAAAATAAAAAAATTTTTTCACGAAAAGTTTGATCATTTGAGCTGTTGTGGCTTAGTTTATTCGAGCGATTTTTCCACGCGCGTTTTCCACATCGGTCGATTTAGCATAACTTCCAACGTTGAAAAAGCGTGCATTGATTCTGTGGCTCATTGCATGTAATTTTGCGTTATGTTGAAAGAACGCACTTTTGAACTGAGCCAGAGTTGTTGCGAAACCGCCGACAAAAATATTTGATGGTCTAATCCCATCTAGTCGTACAACTATTTCCTTATATGTTTTCTGATAACAGAAATTGCAAGTGCATTCAAATACAATAACAAACATATTAGTCCCTACTTGGATTTTCCCATTCTCAATATTCACAATATTGTTTTAAGAAACGACTTTGTGATAAAATTTTATAAATATTTAGTAAATAGTTTTTATAAGAGGCAATATTGTTAATGAATTTTTTGACTATGAACAAGTATAGGCAATATTGCACTAAAATTCAAGTGGAAAAGTTACCAAAGAGCACAACAAAAATTTTTAAAAATTCTAAAGCCAGTTCAATTACGACTTCGTTAAAAAAAAACTTACAACAAAAGTCAAACTCAGTTGTTCCCAATGATGGCGAGTATAGACAAAATATCTTTAATGTTCAAATGATATCTAAGAATTTACATAACCAAATTTTCGGCAATACGTCTAGGCCGCTTACTTCAAATTCAATAACTCAGAAACATAAAGAAGACCTTAAAAAGCATTCCATCAATACTGATAGTGCCGACGTCCTGCGAGATGTTCTTTTAAGAATTCCATCCTTGCATGGAGGAAATATTGAAGAACATTTTCGTATAATAGCTAACCAACAAGTAGAGCCATATAAAGTTTTATTAAATACACTACTTGACTGTAACCTATATCAAGCACCTCCATCGTGTTGGGCATTTCAAGTCGGATGGACGCAATATGATCTAGAGAGTAATCTACATCGAGTTGTCGAGTATCCCAAAGAAGATGTTCTAGTCCTCGATGTTGAAGTCTGTATGTCGAATGGCAGCGCACCTACGATAGCAACGGCAATGAGTCCCCGTCACTGGTATTCCTGGGTGAGCCCGCACTTATTTTCAAAGGTCAACGAAGGCAGCACACATACACGGGGGTACCAATTAAATGACTTAATACCTTTAGGCACGAAAGGTCCGAAATTAATTGTGGGTCACAATGTGTCATATGATAGGGCGCGTCTGAGCGAGCAGTATTGCTTAGAGGATACTAAAGCACGTTTTATCGATACTATGTCTCTGCATACTTGTGTAAGTGGAATCACTAGCTACCAACGTGCTGTTATGAAATCAAATAAAGAACATGCTCCAGAAGACACTGCATGGGTGGAAAAAAGCTCGTTGAACAGCTTAACTGATGTTTATAAGCTATATTGTGGAGAGGTGATGCATTCAAAAGAAATACGCAACGTGTTTGTTGAAGGCACCATGAACGACGTACGAAGGGATTTTCATAACCTTATGACTTATTGCGCTAATGACGTTGTTGCAACAGCCAAAGTTTTACGAAAACTTTTTCCGATTTTTTCTGAGAGATTTCCTCATCCTGTTACATTTGCTGGAATGTTAGAACTTGGATCTGCATATCTACCTGTGAACTCTAATTGGTTGCGTTACATAACTGAATCGACTCTAGCCTACGAAGACTTAAATATTGAAGCTAAATATCATCTAACTAAGCGAGCAAACGAATCTTGTCGGTTACTTCATAATGATCGTTATAAAAACGATTTATGGTTATGGAACGAAGACTGGAGCCTTCAAGAGCTTAAAATGAAGAAGAAAGTAAATGCAAAAAAAAAAGATCAACCCATACAAAACCTTGACGTGTCCACTAATAAGAGTGATCAAAAGGCTGAATTATGTAAGAAATTTAAACACTTGTATGAAGCAAGTGCTCTTCTTCCGGCTCGCAGGCCATTTTTGCCGGGGTATCCAGCTTGGTATAGGAAATTGTGCCAAAAGGATCGAAAAAAAGGAAACACAAATTTGGAGTGGTCGATTGATATTGGTACTGGTATGCAAATCGCACCTAAGCTACTCTCAATGTGTTGGGAGGGATATCCATTGCATTATAATAAGGAACATGGTTGGGGATTTTTAGTACCATTTAGATCAGAAATGGTTAATCAAGGAAAAATTCCGATACAAGAACTTGCAAAAAGGTGCTTAATACCAAACTTTAGAAACAAAAAAACTTCATCTGAGCAAATTGAAAATGCGCTAATCAGTCTGAATGAGGAGTTGGAGTCAAGACTTTTAAAAAAAGACTATCCCTTGAAGCCAAAAAAACCCAGAGGTCCTGCTACTTACATGGGCTCTGGTATTTGGTGCAATACAATTTTGGAAGAATCTTGTTATTTTTTTAAATTACCTCATAAAAATGGACCATGTTTTCGTGTTGGTAATCCTCTGTCAAAAGATTTTTTAAATAAGTTCTCTGATAATGTTCTAAGCAGTGGAGACTATAATGACAAATCTGCTGAGCGTATAATTAAAATTGCTCGTATGACATCTTATTGGAAAAATAATCGTGATCGTATTACTGGTCAAATGGTTGTTTGGTTACCTCAACATCAAAATTATTCCACTGTGGAGTCCGAATCTCAAATTGGAGCTATTTGTCCGCAAGTAGTGGTCTGTGGTACTTTGACCCGACGGGCAATGGAAGCAACATGGATGACTGCATCAAATTCTCAGCTTGAACGTATTGGCTCTGAGTTGAGAGCAATGATACAAGCGCCTAAGTCATACAAAATTATTGGTGCTGATGTTGACTCGCAAGAGCTGTGGATCGCTTCTGTTTTAGGTGATGCGTATTCTTGTGGTATGCATGGTGCCACACCATTAGGATGGATGACATTAAGTGGCAGCAAATCGAATGGCACAGACATGCACTCTGTGACTGCTAAAGCTGTGGGTATATCAAGAGATCACGCTAAAGTAATAAACTATGCTCGAATTTATGGAGCTGGACAAAATTTTGCTCAAGGTCTATTGAAACAGTTCAACCCATCTCTTTCTGATGCAGAAACAAAGTCTAAAGCCATTAAAATGTTCAACATCACCAAAGGCAAAAAATCTTATGAGCTGAGAAAAGAGTTTGTGGAACAATATGAAAATAGGAGGTAAGTTTAAAAAGTAGCAACTTATATCTTAAAAATGAAATATTTTGACAGCATAACTATTTACGTTGTACGCATTTGACTGAATAACTTCGACTATCAGTTTATATGAAGCATCTATTTTTTTACGCATATAAAGTGGCAATTTTGATATAGAATTGTGTATAGGAGTGGTCGTAAGCCAAAAAGCATCACGAAAATTGCATTTATTTTTTGGTTAAAACGGATTATTTTATCCATATGAAAATCATAATTTAATGAGGCTATTAACAAAAACGGGCTTCTCCAAACACGTTCCATTTGCGTAAAAGGCGATTTTTCAGAATAGCAAAAGGTATTACTGCAACCTAATTAATTTTTGTGTTTTGTTTGTAGTAGGAAAAAGGGATTAATAGAAGATATTTTCGATAAAAACCAAGTCAAAAGATAGTCTAGCCATATACTTTATATAATATATAAATTTTTGCTTGTCTAAGAACATGTAGTATATAAGTACATACAGTTGCGGTCAAAACAATAGCACCAAGAGCATGGTAAACATCTTTGACGAAAAATGTCGGAAACTTCAGCGACTAATCGAATTTTTTTTTTTTAAATAAATAAGATGTGATATGCCAGATGCTCCCTATCTAAAGAAATCATTAAAAAAATATGTTTTCCTATAATAATGCTCATAAATGCCAGTATTCGACAATCAGAAAAATAGCACCGAGCAGATATCACAAAATATAAAAAATTTTCTTGAAAAGCTGTGAGTATTTCTTTAATTACACTGTGCGACAGCCAAAATCGGCGGGGGTTCTGAATACCGGGAAAAGTTATATCGGTCAAAAAAAAGTTATACGTGTCCCGCCGTTTCGCTGGGTCACGTCTAGGAATCGAGATATATCGATTTGAAGTTAGTAAGTATCATATAGGGGCATTTTGTTTGAAATTGCTCGAGAACGACTAGTCCGATTTTTCTGCAACAAACTTAGAAAAATTAAGAATTATAATTGCTTCAATCTATTGATGAACTGTTTCTCTCCATAATCAACAGTTTTGCAGTCATAAATAAATTTATGAAGAAAAAAATGAATTTTTTGCCTAAAAAATTCAAATTTTTTATTTTTAAAAATCATGAAAAATCCAAAAACAGGAAAAAGTGTTATTTTTTTTCTTCAATTCAATTCCATTCAATTTTATTGATATACTAACCTATATGATACTTACTAACTTCGAATCGATATATCTCGATTCCTAGACGTGACCCAGCGAAGCGCCGGGACACGTATAACTTTTTTTTGACCGATATAACCTTTCCCGGTAGTCAGAACCCCCGCCGATCACTGACCCCTACCATTAGTCGCACAGTGTTATTTATTACTTTAGACTGAATTTTACATTAAATACACATTATATTAATACTTTGATGCATGTTTCTTATTGGCTATGACTACGATTACATTGAGTCCATCAGTTTTTGACACTTCTTCAGGGATCGCCTTCCAGGAATGTTTAATGGTAGCCCTTAAGTCAGTATTGTTTTTTGGCTGACTGTCTGACATTCCTTTCTTAACATCAGCCTACAAATTTTCAATTGGGTTCAAATCTGGTGACTACCGTGGCCATTTTATCCCATCGACCTGATTGTCTTGGTACCACTTTTCAGCCTTTTTGCTGGTATGCTCCGATTTTTTCTCTAGTTACAGGGTCCAAACGATCGGCATTTCATCACCAGCATACGGCACCGTCACATCCTGCATAAAATTCATATACACGTGCTGATCCATTGCAGTTCTAATGCATGGATCGCATCATCGTCGAAATATGAAAAACATGCCGACACCATAACACTAGTTGCGTCGTGTTTTACAGATTTTCTTGAAAAACTTGTAAAATAAGTCGATGTACATATGTAAAATAATGGCGAAAAATATAAAATTATTTGTTTATAATACCTTTCTAAATATTGAGTAAGTCGATTACTACATATTCAGAAATATGTTGGAAAATTCGAAAAAGATGAACAGGTTTAAAAAATTTTTAAACAGTTAAAAATCGCTGAAAAGTTGAAAAAATATTGAAAAAGTCGGAAAAAATTAAAAGCTGAAAAATGCAAATGAAAAAAGTTGAAAGAGGTTGAAATAATCGAAAAAAGATGAAAGTTTGAAAAATGTTGAAACAGTTGATGAAGGCTAAAAAACTAAAAATATAGAAAATGTTGAAAAAAGTTGAAAGAGGTCGAAAAAAGATGAAAAAAGTTCAAAGAGGTTGAAAAATTTCGAAATACATACATAGTTGAAAACCAGTGAAAAAGTAAAATAAATTCGGAAAATAATAAAAAAGTTGAAAGAGGTTGAAAAAGTCGAAAATATATCGGAAATGTTGAAAAAATTTGGAAGAGCTTGAGTATGTACTTTACAATGCCGAGTGGCGTTATTGCTAATTTCCAAATGGCGGCTCAAGACAAAAATTATAAATATCTGAAGATATGTATTCGTACTCAAGCGACGTGCTGACGTGTCAGGAGTTAAAGCAATCAAAATTTCGTATACAGAAATCTTCATTTTAATCCTGATTTTTGCAGTAAAAATAATTGAAAATTACGTTCGAAGGTGAATTAAACAGATTTTAGTGCAATTGAAATGGAATTAATCGAAATTTTGTGTGGAAAATGAAGATTGCCTTAACTCCAGACAAGTCAGCAAACACCAACAAAAGCAGCGTCAGAACGAGTCTCTCTTCATATATTTATACTTTTTGCTCAAGATAGCGCTCATATCGGAAAAGGTCACGTACAATTTTTGTACGATTTTAGGAAAAAGAAATATTAAAAAAATCAAAATATTTACGAACTGAATATTTGATTTAGAATATATTTGGATTTTAAAAATTTTGGAAAATTTGTAGTTTTTAAGTTATTCAAATTAAGTAACTACGATAACAAAGAAAGTTGCGGTTACTGTACACTTGTGACGTCATGCTTTAATAGTGTATGCAAAGCTTAACATTTAATGGAAGTTTTCAATGCAGTGGTGTGACCTTTGAACTCTGTCGTCACATGGTGTTTCGGTAAAATACTAAAATATAACACTTAAATTTGAGGTTACAAATTCATTAATTCTTTCTATGTATTTTTAGGCGTAAGTTCCAAATATACCAACCATTTTTTCTTGAAAATAGTTTTCGAGATACATATCTCCAAAACATATCTTCAGCACTTTTCTCATTTATTTGGCCATATTTCTATCAGTTTTTATTTCGACCTAAATTAGTTACACACTGTTAAAAAGGAAACTTTGCCTTCTTTCTAACGGTTTGCTGTTAATGAGAATCGGATCAGATTTGATGGAGTTACAAGCGATCAAAGTCCAAAAAAAGTGATTTTTTGGTCTTTGTTAAAAGCCACAAAATTTCAATTGCTCCGTTTAGATCCCAAACATTTTTCTTTTTATATTTTTAAGATTCAGGATGAAAACCCATTATTTTACAAATATTTTAAGTACATACATATTTGCAATGCAAAATGGTAATTTCCATATTTTCATACATTCCCGTATATAGCCTATGTACATTATAGTAGAGCGGCTAAATTAACAGACCTGGCATAATTCAACTATTCTATTTTTAAAAATTTCAAATTATGCCAGATATGTTAATTTATTGTAGAAAAATGCAGATATCTTAGTTTTGCAATAAGATAATGATAAGCTGTTAAAGACATTCTTTTAAGTAAATAAAAATACATTTAAAATGATGTATCACGGGATCGGCGGTAAAATAATATGGGCCGATATAGCAACTTGACAGCAGAAAATCAGTATTTGTTCATTTTTTTCTGATTAATTTGAAATTTTTTTATAAAAAAAAAGAAGAGGAAAAACTAATCACGGATTCGAATTCATCGATTGATAATAGCTATTTGAAACAAAAAAAAATTTTTCAATCAGCTTAATATGTAAGTGCCTGGAAGCTGCACCCAACTTTTCAGCCCGGCCCAAAAATACCTATCGTAAAGTTTATTAACGATTTATTAGAAATTTATTCCGTATGAAAAAATTTTATTAACCTTGTACATCAAAAGTTATAAACAAATTATCTAGCTTCAAACTGAACCTGCACCGAACGGGAAAAAACCCATAGAACATTTCTTAAACATTAATTAGAATTTATTAACGTAACAATTACATTTATTAGCGCTCCTTGCCCAAAATTATAAAGAAATTACTCTAACTTCAACCTGAACCTACACCGGGCAAGGAAATTTTTTATTAGGACATAGTGGACACTCACCACGTTTGAGGTAGACTTTATTAAAAATTTATTAGAGTCGATCTAGACCGTAATGGCCATTGCAACTTTAAGGTGGCAATTTTATTATTTTTATTATTATTAAATTAAACTTCAAAATACCTATGAGATAGTTTATTAACAGTTTATTAGAAATTTATTCCGTTTGAGAAAATTTTATTAATGTTGCCCATCAAAAGTTATAAACGAATTATCTAGCTTCAAACTGAACCTGCACCGAACGTGAAAAAACCAATAGAACATTTCTTAAACAATAATTAGAATTTATTAACGTAACAATTACATTTATTAGTGCTCCCTGCCCAAAGTTTTAAAGAAATTATTCTAATTTCAACCTGGTCCTGCACCGAACATGGTCAATTTTAACAAGAAACGCGGTTTATTATTAAAAATAATTACAATAACCTAGAACAAACTTAAATATTAGGTTTAAGGAAATTGCGCTATATCGCACAATACTATTGCGACCATCACAAATTTGATCAACATAGCACACGTTTACTGGGGGGAAGGAGGGGCATCGCGCGATACTATAATGCTTTAAAGAGGGTGAGGGGGGGTTTGCCAAGTCGCAGTATTCAGCATCACCGGGCCCGAGCAATCAGTTACAATTGATAGAAATAGTTATAGTTATCGCAAATCCGATATTTTACTACAGAATGAGAAACGGACACTGCATTGTTGTTGTTTATTCAATTGTTATTTTTTATTCATAAATTTTTTTTTGTACAAGAGTGTTAAAGCCGGCTGAACTTTTTTTTCGTCTTTAACCTTCATACCGCCACAATCATCATAAAGCCACCACGTATTGTCACATCTCTTCGAAATTGCAGTGTAATGACCCACACTGTCTTCTTCTCGCAAATTTGGCCTAAATCTTTTATAGTTCACTATGCCGAATACGCTAATGTAGCGGATCTCCTGGGATATCATAAATGATCGGAAAATCACCTAATTTCATATCTATGCATTGGTAGTTATGCATGACCTCAATAACCACGATGTCACCTGAAAGATTAGTGTTACCCATTAACTAAGAGTTTCGATTACAGAATATGCAACATGTAAATTTTTATTATTAATATATTTTATTTATTAATATTATATTTTATTAATATTATTATATTACTGTGGCATTACTATTTACCTAAAGAATATTCGAGCGTCAATTTTTCTCCACATGTTTGACATCTAGATTTCTTTTGTTGAGAATAGCATTCAATAAAAAGCGTTTTCTCGAAGTTTTCGCCAAATGGGGAAATTTTATACGATGACAGCTCTTCAACCACTGGCAAACATCCCTTACTGCATGTGAAAGTTTGTATTGATTTGAACATGTCCAAAATCAGCATGTCCCCGAGTTGTCCAACGTTAATATTGCAATTAACAATGTATAGACCAAGAGTCTGGGCATGCTGTTTCAGTATGTAGTGCGGCAGCAGAGTCTCAGCTGATACGATTTATGCATTATTCCATTAATTTTCGCGTTCTGAACCCAGTTAAAAAAGTCATTTTTGGCCGCATTTTCTGTTACCTGTACGTGAAAAAAACAAAGAAAATTCATCAATTATATTACCTCAAACAAATAAAAATCGATAATTTCAATCAGCTTGCTTTTTTTTCAATGATGTCGTAATCCTGAGCGCCAGCTAAAAATAGTTGGAATAATGAGTCAGCGGCACAAGTATTTTTTAGAACAATATCTTTTTTGTTCATTTTGATGGTCGCTAAATTCAAAGTATTTCCGTTCTTGATGACCGGAATTTTAGTGTGCCGTCTCAAGGTTAGTATATCTTTCACCAGAGTTTTTTTCTCTCCCAGATAAAATGTAGTTCTATTTTTCTTTTTTATGCTGTCCATTCCGTGCGTTATTTTTCTTTTATTGCTTTGGCTTTCTTTTTCATTTTTGCAGCTATTGCAAATTCTTCTTTGCCCGTGACCTTCTTCATCTTCCTCAAGTGGTTGAGAGCATATATCGATGGCGTGAAAATACTTGTGACAAGAAGCACATGAATGGACATCGCCTACCTCGTTATTGCATGAAGGACAGGTAAGGTTACTGACTGTTTGATGTTCTTCCTCGGGTTCATTGGTTTCTTTTTCAACTTTTCGACTTTTCACAGCTTGGGCTTGCAGTTCAAGAATTTTATCCATTTTTGCATTTTTTTCCCCAATATTTTTCCAATTATCAAATGCTCTTAAGACTAAAATGTCATCCAAATCTGTTCATGCATGTTTTACAAGTGCGTTCCGATGTTCGTTCCTCCTTGTCCACTCTTGTTATGGAACTTTGATCATGAATGGGTAGTTCACAAATGCTGCACAACTTTCTGGACGTCAGATTTTTTTTGCAGACAGAACATTTGAATATATCTGCGCTGGGGGCATTTTTCATGTCAGGTGTAGTATCGTAGTTGATCATATATTCTGACGGTTCTTTATCGCCGGGATTAACATCGGTCTCATGTCTTTCAGCATCAACTATTTTGGCTGAGATTATATTTGAATTTCCCTGCAAATAATCCATATGCTTTTCTACAAACATATCGGCTCTGATCGGGAGTTTCTGCTTAGTAACAATTTGATTTTTGAGTTTATTATGTTCATTTTCCATAGCTCCAGTGGAGAAAGCTTTTTTTTTCAGGGCAGAAACCATAATCCCTAGAGTAAATATTAGTCCAAAGAGGCAGTAGTTCAATGTCTTTTAATAAATAATCAGGGAATTTTGTGTGCAAATGGGCATTCACTCCATTCCCTTCATCGTTCTTTGTCAATATATCTTTCACTGACTCTAGAATATCTGACCCCCATTGAAACCAGAGATTTCGTCTTTTATGTCTACTCAGATCATTTTCATTTTCTTCCATTGCATGATCCCTAAATTCGCAATCATCGCCTTCTGCTTCTACTTCTTCGTCCGGAATATAAAAATCTGGAACATGAATATCATTCAATAAATTGTACCGTTAACACAATCCCAGAAAATATCAGAATTAAATAATGAGAGTTAAGGTACCCGCCAGTGGATTTGCGAGGTACTCGCCGGACAACGGGACTTAGAAAAAGAAAAAAAGAAAAGAATTTAAGCGGGTATCTCGAAAACGTACTGGCGCACAGTGGAATATTGTGGCCATAAAAATAAGTACATATCCCTGGATTTCGGAAAATTTTTTATATATAATGTAAGAATGTATGGTTAGCTAAAAGCCAAAGTTTAATCTGCTTTTTTTATCAAGTTTTTCCTAATATAATATTTGAAGTAACAAAATGTATTGATTTTTACGAATGCTCTTATTAATTTATTTGTATCTATATACATTATTATATATTTGTATGTATATACAGTAATCCCTCGATCTGCGAGGTAGTTACGTTCTGAACGCGCGTAAACCGAAACCGCGTACTTTGAACCCACTTTTGTATTAAATTTGGGAAATACGTTCCAAAACCTAAATTTCTCATAAAAAAATTTAATTAAACTGCTTAAATTCAGTTTCCTTTAAGGAACGTGAGCAGGTAAGGGGTATTTTTCGCGTTTTAATCCCCCTTGGGAAGCTTATCTCTTCTGCTTTGTAATAGCAGAAAAGATAAGCTTTCGAAACTGTTTTTCTCCAATAACTTTTAAACTATAAAAGATATCACACAGTTTTTAGCATTTGTGAAATCAACATTGCCAACTTAATGGAAATTGATACCCATTTTGAAGATAATGATTTAACCATATCCTGTCTTTGTATGGAAGGTAGGCGTGTCCATGGACAATTTTTTCCATATTCACAAATTTTTGTTGTTTTAACAAAAGAAACCGTTTTGCTAAATTTCAAAACTCTAGCGCTATCATTACTGTTTATAGCCTTTTTTTGGTTTTTCGCTAATAACTTGAAAACCAGCATTGCCAAATTAATGAAAATTGATAGCCATTTTGAAGAAAAGGTTTCAAACACATCCTACCTTTGTATGAGAGTTAGGCGTGTCTGTGAATCGATTATTTTCATATTCACAAAGTTTTGTTATCTTCACCTTAAAAACCAAAAAATCCGAATTTCAAGAGTCTGGCGCAATTATTACTATTTATACACACAGTTCCATACAAACTGTGTGGCGGGTACCTTGACTCTCATATGAAATAGTCTATCGAGAAAAATAATTGAAATATATGTAGAACAAATTACCTGTAGTTCGATAGATGAAGTAGTCTTTGGCATGTTGGCAAGCGGTATGGAGACCCCCTGCGCTCGTTCCGTCTGTTTCTGCTAAGGCAATGATAAAAAGCGACTTCACAAGCTTGCGGCAATCCTCTAATTCAGGGGTTATTAAACTTATGTAGTCCGAGGACCCCTTATCGAGCTAAACTCTTTCTGCGGACCCCATCCCAACCCTAGATATTTGACGTCGTTCTAAGCATAGTTTCGTAAATGGGGATCATGTCCGCAAATTATACGGACATAATCCCCATTTTCGGTATGGGGGCTAAGTCCTAAAATTTTTCAGACATTATCCCCAGAAAATAGTGGACATAATCCCCAAAGCTGATTTGAACATAATCCCCATCACAATAATTTTGTTGTTGACAACTATAGTAATACTATACAAGTGTTAAGGTAAGTGGGCGGCCTATGGCCGCAGCTCAGGATTTAAAAATCCTAAAAATGTAATACCGGCTTCGCCGGAATATAACCGAAAAAAAAGACGGACATAAGACCCAAAACAGTTTGCATTAATTAAATTTTTCGGACATAACCCCCATGGGGTTACCGAAGATGGGGATTATGTCCGAATAATTTGCGGACATATTTTCCATTTACGAAATGGGGATTATGTCCGTGGGGGCTATGTCCGGTAACCGTCAAACCGTTGTGCGACAACGCGTTACACTGCGAGTTAAAAATCTTCAAAAACTGCGTTACGTAAGACTTGAACGGCCCCTTATTTGCAAGTGCAGGGTAATCGGATTTTAGGAGTAACTAAAAGTTAGTTAGTTCAATTTTATTGAACTTAAGTGTCAAAGTATCGCAAGAGATATACACGAGCATATCTTGTTCTAAAGTCGATAATGCTTAGCATTACTAACATCTATATTGAATGGAACCCTGATCCAGTCGGTGCCAGTATCAGGACAGGGAAAATACTTCAGGAAGCTGGTTTTTATAGGCATTAAATGTTCGAGAAAAAGCAGCCACGTTTCATTAACGATCTCTTTATTAGAAAATTCTATAAAATCGCTCAGTGTTGGAAAAGACTCATACACACATTTTTGAGTGCGTTTTGACCATAATTCGATTTTTTTATAATCGCTTCTATTTTATCTTCAACTTTAAATTTATTTGAAGCTGCACATTGTAGGCTCATTGAAATTTACAAAATTTGATGATGTTGTCAAACAGTGGGAAGAGTGGAAACAGTTAGGTACTGGGCATCCCGGCCATGTAGAATTTTTAGTAAATGAGTTATTTGAATAAAGCGAAAAGTTTGATGATGTAAAATTATTGATGTCAAAATTGTTTCGCGGACCCCTAGAATGGCTTCGCGGACCCCCAGGGGTCCGCGGACCACAGTTTAAGAATCGCTGCTCTAATTCATTGCTCATTATTATTTGACCTATGACCGCCATGTACAAAGTTTTTATCTTTCTCCGGGTGGAGCCAAAATATCTGGAGTATTTCTTCAGAGTGTGTGAAACATCAATCCGTATGTAGAGGCATGGCTTATCACACGATTTAAGCGCATTAGCATATTCTGATATATTTTTGAATTTCGTATAATTAGCTGATACGGCATTCAAAGGTGCCCTGGACCAGTCTGAGACATATACATCAGTGTCCGGATACCCAGATCTTTATAGCAGCAACAGCCAGTTACTCAGAGCTTAAGCATGCGAATCTTCTGATAGCATGTGGGCAATGATAAATTGAACTACAGAATCGGTAACTGCTATGCTATGAAGAAACACATGTTTGCAGGGAACATCTGAGCCTCGATAAATAGGAGCTACCAATCCGCCTGTGCTATCCAGACAAGCGATTACGTTTTTTTCGTCCTTTTTGTTCTCGTCACTCAATTTTTTATATGCTTTTAGCTGCTCATTTTTTCTGTACTGTATAAAAAAAGGCGCATATCCTATATCTTCGATGATTTGAATAAATTTTGATCAAAATATAAACTTTTCTTGTACTCTTTTTTGATCTGATGGAGTACTTCCGATGAATACAAGGTTGGTGGTTCTCCTTTATTTGGCCATTTACTGTTAGCTATTTCAGCTCTTTTGGCATGAACGCTCTTTGTCATCAGTTCTTTGCCAAGTTCATCACGTTGTGATTTCCTCACATAATATTTGCCACATATTCCATCACCCAATTCCAGAGAACATTTTGCTATGTAATCATGAGATTGTAGGAGATGCTCTATTTTTATCTCTATTTTGCTTCTACATCTACAATGACCTGCGGATCACAGCTGTAGTTGAAATAAGAAAAAATCACGGATTTTGATAAAAATTGACCGACACATTTTTGATTTGGCTGAAATTTTTTTATGGGTTCTGTTTCGAAAAGGAAGAGATATGTTTTCGAGGACTTATTTGATTTATTTTTTTTTGTCAATATGTGTACTAAATTTTATAATTTTATGTTAACAACTTTAAGAAGATTTAAGTTTTCGATTAAACTAGTCGATGAAGGGGCAAATGGGGTGTTCCCCCAAATTTTGGGTGTCATTTAGGTCAGTTTGTTTTGAAAAGTCCAAACTATAGATTAAAAATGGTTTCAGATGTGTGCCCTCAATTTTAAATTTTCGATATTTGTGCTCGCGTAATACCAGAAAATTTAAAGAATTCCTCATATATATGTATAAAGTATAATTTTTTAAAAAATAACTTTTACTTACTAAAGTTCATTTTCTTAGCTTTAAAATGAAAATAAAATGAATTTTCTAGCTTTGACAGAACCGGATTTATGAATTTTCGAAAGATACTCTCCAAGCCAAAAATCACCAAATTCTCAAAATTTAAATTCGCTCTATTTTGAAAACAAAAAAAAATAGTTTCAAAAAAATCCTCAAACACGTATCTCTTCTTTTTTCATACAGAACCCATAAAAAAAATTTCAGCCAAATCAAAAATGCGTCGTCAGAAAAGTGTTCGGTTTGTAAAAGGTCGTCCCATATGTGAAATAAAATGTGTATTTCGTTTCAAAGGTTAACACACAACAAAATATTATGAATTTGGCTGAAAATCATTACTGGCACATTATTTTTCAAATCGAACAAAAAGTCAAGTCAATGTCATCGATTTGCTTGAAATTTACAGATATTATTCTGCGTTCAATTCTAGGGGACTCATATTTTTTCATTTCACTAAAAGGACCGAATTTTCAAATTATGGTCATTCGAACTTTGTCCATTAAAATTATAAAAAAAAAATTCGAATTGACTTTTTTTCAAATTGTCGATATTTCCTTAATAAATAACGGAATTTTTTTCAAACTTTTCATAATTTAATGGATTCTATGAAAAGTTGATATCGATTGTATATCATGTCATGATATTTTGGTGGGAGGTGGAGGAAAATCTCTAGTATTTATAGATGTAATTTTCGGATGAAGAGCACTCCACAAAGTGCCTTTATTTCACCCAACTTCTCAATTAAAATTGATTGAATTGTCGATTTTTAAGAAAAATGCTCTCAATTAAGAATGAGCCGTTTTCGACAGTTGGGACTTTTATCAAATGTAGTTTAAGCTTTTCTGTGTTTATAAAAAAAAAATCAAAGAAAAAAAACTGATGCACTTAAAAATTTTTTGATTTGAAAAAAATGCATCTGGCTTACGATACTAGCAATATTTTCTACAAAACAATTTATTTTGCATTATATGCCAAGTTTTCATAAAATCCATTGAATTATGAAAAGTTTAAAAAAAAAATATGAAATTCCGTTATTTATCTTAGTAAAAAGTCATTTCAAAATTTTTTTTTTTATTATTTTAAAGGACAAAGTTCAAATGACCATAACTTTGAAAATAGGGTTCTTTCAGCAAAATAAAAAATATGGGTTCGATAGAATTGAACGCTGAATAATATCTATAAATTTCAAGCAAATCAATGAATTTTTTGGGTCTGCCTTGATCGATTTGAAAAATAATGTGCCTGCTACGATTTTTTACGATATTCTGAAATCATTACCGCAAATTTAAAGTCATTACTGCCGATATAGGGTATTACTGCACCTTCAATGCATGGATCCCAGAATTTATGAAAAAATAGTTGTGTCTTTTTACACTCGTAGTTAAATTTGTAGTTAAATCCGTAGTTTAATAATTTGAGCGAGAAGAGCGCAATTGTTCTCAAATATTGTAGATAAAAAAGTGTCAAAAACGAAAATTATATTATGTATGACGATTTTTCGATTTTCAAAACAAATTTTAATTCGCTACAAACTTTTTATTTTGATTAAGTTAAGCAATTGTATAGTATGTTTCTATTTAAACAAGATAGGTATCAGATGATAAGTAATTAATCAAGCTATAATATTAGTGTGAAAAAGTTTCAAATCGGTTCATTTATAATCAAGAGGAATGATTTAAAATTAATCCAAAAAAATTATTTTTTTTAACAAATTCAAGTTTTTTTATTTAATTTTGTTTGATTGACAACTAAGACATCTGTTGATTTCTCTCATTTTTGCGCTCATATTTAACTACGTTTGGAAATAAACAGACACGAGTTAGGCAGTTATAGGCAACAAAAGGCGCCTTAAGTAAACTTTTGGCAAGTAAATAGACACAGCTAATGTTATAAACGAATGAGGTGAGGTCTTAAATCAAAATCAAACCTTTTATTTTTCCTTGTGATGAGTCGATATTGACAGTTGCGCGTTTAATCATGAACGCACAGGAGAGAGAAGTTTGTTCCGATATTTTTTTTTTGAAAAAAAGTGTGGTACTTTGCGGGATCAAACACATTTTCCAGTTTCTGTTTTTGGACTCTACCTTTGCTCGTTGCTCTGGTAAAGAATTTCTTCGTCACGATATCTTGAAATTCTTCTTTTGAAATAAAAAACTGTGTGTTATCAACCACACGTTCTTCCATCTCCTTTTCTAGTCGTGAAGTATGGTTCAGAGTCGGATTTCTTAATTCAAGACTAACGAGAACATCATGTCTGTTGGTACACACCATGACTCTCAGAGAGGTTTTTTTATAAGCATTCTTGAGCTCTGAAACTAGTTTGTCCCACACAGGGTTCCTGATTGGCATAACACTATTTTTTTTAACAATAATATCCTTAAATTTTAACACGGCGTCCACAAATTGTTGTTCCCCTGTAAACAATGGACGCCCCCGTGGCAAATCATCATCCACACCTTCTTCCTCTTGCATATTGTTTTTATTCTTCTTTTCACAATCACTTCCACTTTCACTAAAATGCTGTTTTGACGGAACTTCTATCGAGGTTTCATCATCCGAAAAATCACTATCACTCACGTGTGAGGTTGTTTCGCTCAAACCGATTTTATCCACCATCATCAAAAAACTGTAGGTACACCACCACAACCACCTAGCCATGACGCGGTACGAGTTGTGATACAGCGACTTAAGAACAACAAAGCGACCGGCCTGCCTGCTGAATTGTTCAAGACCGGTGGCGATGAGCTGATAGGGTGTATGCATCAACTCATCTGCAAAATATGGCTAACAGAAAGCATACCCGACGATTGGAATCTCAATGTCCTTTGTCCTATACTGAAGAAAGGTGACCCTACAATTTGCGCAAACTACCGGGGAATCAGTTTTCTTGCCATCTCATAAAAGGTCCTGTCGACCGTACTGTGTGAAAGACTTAAGCCGTTCGCCAACATACTGATTGGGCCTTATCAGTGCGGCTTTAGACCTGGTAAGTCCACCATAGACCAGATTTTCACACTACGTCAAATCCTGGAAAAAACCCACGAAAAACAGATCGATACCCATCATCTTTTTATCGATTTTAAGGCTGCTTTCGATAGCCCGATACGGGATTGCCTGTATGCCACCATGTCTGAGTTCGGTATACCTGGGAAGCTAGTGCGGCTTTGCAGAATGACGTTGAGCAACACATCCAGCTCCGTCAGGGTAGGAACGGACCTCTCCGAACCATTTGATACCGAACGAGGTTTCAGACAAGGCAATCCACTATCCTGCAACCTCTTCAACTTTTTGATAGAAGGGGTGTTGCGAAAAGCCAGTGTACATCGTAATGGCACTATTTTCTACAAAAGTGTCCAGCTCCTTGCATATGCCGATGATATTGATATCATTGGACGTTGTAAGCGAGATGTTACTGCTGCGTTTTCTGCTATCGAAAAAGAATCAGCGAAGGTGGGTTTGACGGTGAACGATGGCAAAACGAAGTATATGCTGTCCACAAGCAGGGAGACGCGGCGCATTGGATCCAACATTGCTGCGAAAAGCTATACTTTCGAAGTTGTCAAGGAATTCACCTATCTTGGCACCGCCGTGAACACTCAAAACGATATCAGCTTGGAGATAAAGCGAAGACTCACTCTTGCTAATAGGTGTTACTACGGTCTCAGTAAGCAATTGAGTAGTAGAGACCTCTCTCGCCCGACAAAACTGACACTCTACAAGACGCTCATCTTACCCGTGCTACTCTACGGTGCAGAAGCATGGGTTGTGTCGCAGACCGATGCAGCCACACTTGGGGTGTTTGAGAGAAAAATTCTTCGCAAAATCTTCGGTCCTGTTCGCGTCGGCGACGACTACCGTATTCGAATGAACCATGAACTGCACGAGCTCTACGATGACATCGACATAGTCAAGCGCGTCACTATCCAACGTCTGCGCTGGCTGGGACATGTTGTGCGTATGGACGAAGAAGCTCCGGCGAAAAAGGTGTTTGATGCGGAAGCCGCTGGGCGACGACGGAGAGGAAGACCATGCCTCCGATGGAAAGAACAAGTCGAAGAAACCCTTGGTGTGACTGATTGGAGAAGGCGCACGCGAAGCAGAGGCCACTGGAGAGAGCTTTTGAGGTCGGCCGTAACCCGGTAACGGGTTGTTATGGCCACCCCAGTAAGTAAGTAAGTAAGTACATAACTGTATCGTACACCTACCGTGCGTAAACTTTTACTTATGTTTGGTCCTGCCTAGAGAACGAGCAGGAGCTTAAAGATCAATTCTGTATACGTGCACGATTTTTTACGCTCTTTATGCGCCTGATGGTTTCTTTTTACGCTCTTTAAGGGCTTGCTCGTTCTCTGGTCAGTACCGTTATTGTAGTATGCATGCATGCTCACTTTTTATGTCCGTTAGGGGACGTCCATTAATTACGTAAATCAAAATAGGGGGGAGGGGGTCCGACAAAGTCTCACCAAGGGGGAGGAGGGGGTCAAGAAAAACCTCAGGTCAACTTCTTAATGCATAGAATTTACATTAAAAATTATAATGTAAATCTCACGGGAGGGAGGGGTCTCGCCAAATCTCACCAAGAAGAGGGGGTCCGAATTTTCAAAAAAACACCTCACGTAATTAATGGACGTCCCCTTAATTCATAAGAACACGTGTTTTCAAATGAAACGATTTTTTACGCTCTTTATGCGCTCGATGGTTTCATTTTTACGCTCTTTAAGAACTTGCTCGTTCTCTGAGCAGAACCGTTATTGTAGCATGCATGCATGCTCACTTTTTATGTCCTTTACTTCATAAGAACACCTGTTTTCAAATGAAACGATTTTTTACGCTCTTTGTGCGCTCGATGGTTTCATTTTTACGCTCTTTAAGAACTTGCTCGTTCTCTGAGCAGTACCGTTATTGTAGCATGCATGCATGCTCACTTTTTATGTCCGTTACTTCATAAGCACACGTGTTTTTTAATGAAAAGATGCCACATTGCACCAAAATTGGTAATTAATTTTTTTTTAATTTGGTCCAGCATAGGAAACAAGTTAATATGTGTGTATATGTACATACTATTTCTTTATAATCCTTACCTGTTCGATATATTCTCAGCAATTCTTTTTTTAAATTTTTTGGACTGACGCCACAAGTCGGTGGTTTTGATTGCTAAATAAAATAAATTTTATTTTCAAATAATATATGCATGTGCATATATCTTTAAAATCCTTACCTTTTCCACATATCCATATCCATATTGTTATGTTAATAAATTCTAACTTATGTTTAAGAAATGTTCTATGGGTTTTGTTCACGTTCGGTGCAGGTTCAGTTTGAAGCTAGATAATTTGTTTATAACTTTTGATGTAAAATGTTAATAAAATTTTTTCATACGGAATAAATTTCTAATAAATTGTTAATAAACTATCTCATAGGTATTTTGAAATTTAATTTAATAATTATAATAATAATAATAAAATTGCCACCTTAAAGTTGCAATGGCCATTACGGTCTAGATCGACTCTAAATTTTTAATAAAGTCTACCTCAAACGTGGTGAGTGTCCACTATGTCCTAGTAAAAAATTGCCTTGCCCGGTGTAGGTTCAGGTTGAAGTTAGAGTAATTTCTTTATAACTGGAGGAGGAGCGCTAATAAATGTAAATGTTACGTTAATAAATTCTAATTAATGTTTAAGAAATGTTCTATGGGTTTTTTTCCCGTTCGGTGCAGGTTTAGTTTGAAGCTAGATAACTTGTTTATAACTTTTGATGTACAAGGTTAATAAAATTTTTTCATACGGAATAAATTTCTAATAAATCGTTAATAAACTTTACCATAGGTATTTTTGGGCCGGGCTGAAAAGTTGGGTGCAGCTTCCAGGCACTTAATATGTATATTTGTCGACTCCCATTCGAAGAATGTCAGGTCTGTTAATTTAGAAAAATGCAGATATCTTAGTTTAAAAATAAGATAATGATTTGCGACTTATAGTATTCTCTTAGCAAATAAAAATACACTAAAAATAATTTACATCGGGATCAGCGCGAAAATAATATGGGGCGTTTTTGCAACTAGAAAGTGGAAAATCGGTATTTTTTATTTTTCTCCGGTCAATTTTCAATCTTTTTATAAGAAAGAAAAAGCAATCACAGTTTGGAGTTCCTTGATCGATAATAGCCCGAAAACCATACTCACTTTGTTGGAAAACATGATAACCTCTTTAGCAACTTAAAATAGGTGGCGCCAATCCAGTTTTCAATATTGATGAAAATCCTTTTGAGCAGCTTTGTCTAGACATAAAAGGATATAGTCATCAGCTGACACATCGTACAAAAAAACACAAAGTTTGTTTTTTAGAACCGCTCCAATGTACATAATTGAATAAGGAACAAATTCGTTAAAGGTATTTTTTTATTGTGTTATCTTTATGTTTAATTTTACCCTAAAAATGATAAATCTGAAAGTTTTATTAAATTTAGACTTGAATTTTTGAGGACGGTGCATATTTGTCCCTTTTTTTAAGTTTTTTAATTATAACTCAAAAACTATACATTTTTGGTTGATATATAAAATCAAAAAACTTAATTTTTCAACAAAATAAGTTTAAAAAACTATTTTAAAAAAACCCAAAAAATATAAGACAATAAGAATCAGTTCCTTACTCAATTGCATAGTCAATGGTCTGTTAACGGGAATGCATGAAAATATGGAAATCACCTTTTTTCCTTGATTTTTGAATAACTTTTAAATTTTTTATCCGATTTGAGCAAATATATACTTAAAATATTTGTTAAAGAATGGGTTTCAAACCTGAATCTTAAAAATACAATAAAGATTTTTGGATTTAAACGGAGCAATTGAAATTTTGTTACTTTAAAAAAAAAAGACCAAAAAATCACCTTTTTTACTTTGATCGCATACAGCAAACCGTAAAAAAACTAAATTACCCTTGCATCATGGTGCAACTGATTTATGTCAAAAACAAAAATTGGTAGAAATATGTCCAAATAAATTAATAAAGTGCAGAAAAACTTTTTTTTGGGGATATCTAGAAAACGATTCTTAAGAAAAAAAAAAATGGTTGTCATTTTTGGAATCTACGCCCCAAAATATGTGGAAAAAAATATATGAGAAACCAGATCTTTTTTGTGTTTCAACTAGTGTTATCATTTCTAGTGTTATATGTTCTCAAGACTCCATGTTCTGTAATGTAATTGAAATTTGTATTTCTTTATCCGCGTATAGTTTGTTACAAACTATAGAATACAGAATCGTTATTTTTAAAATAAAAGATAAATAAATAATAAGACTTAGGGCGGGGGACAAACAACATTTACATTCCAGAAATAAATTTTTAAAAACAATATTCTTGCACCAAATTTTGGTATGGTTGCTCACATAGTTCGCTAAATATGTCAGGTAAGTTATTTTAGCCACTTAAGTTATTTTACTTGTATGGAAGGTGCCACACCCGCTGTTGCTATTTCGCATTCTTTTGATTCAGATGTACTTTATAGCATATAAATCACCTACGCTAAATTTCATACCAATTGCTGCAATAGTTCACTTAAAGTAACGCTTGTGAATATGGGAGGTGCCACGGTGATAAGGTGACATCTACACACTAAATTTTATTAGGATTACTCCCATAGTACACTAAATATAACATTAAAAATGTTTTACTCGTTTAAGATGTGCCTCGCCTACAGATACTGCAAGAGCGTGAAGTTAAATATGATATTTAACTAGCAAAGACACAAACCATCTAACTTAACACAGCATTACCAGAGAAATGTTAAGACGACGCAGAAGGCGATTTGGATAGGAACAAAATAGAATTGTCCAGCATTTCCAAATTAATCAGGGTGCAGGAACCCGTCTACGAGGACTACATAGAACATAAGACACTATTTTCAATGATACAAAATTTTGATGCAGTGTTTGGTTTTTAGTAATAGAAATAGTCCTGTTAAACTCCTGATCTTAATTGCAAAAACCCAACATTGTCATCTGGCCAGTGACCAGTCGTTTTTGACTGTACTCCAACCGCAATAAAAGGGTTCGATAGAACACGGAACCACGTTTAAAACGACATATCACGTTAGTGCGGCTTCTGAATTATGGCATATGAATCTCTATTCCAAAATTGGTGATTTTTTGGGTGAAAGCCTAACATGGTCAACTGGCCACTGACCAGTAATTTTTGACTGTGTTCCAACCGGACTAAGTGGGTTCGATAGAACACGGAACCACGTTTAAAACGACATATCTCGTTAGTGCGATTTCTGAATTTTGGCATATGAATCTCTATGTCAAAATTGGTGATTTTTTGGGCGAAAACCTAACATGGTCAACTAGCCACTGACCAGTTGTTTTTGACTGTGCTCCAACCGAATTAAAAGAGTTCGATAGAACACGGAACTACGTTTAAAATGACATATGGCTTTAGTTTAGTTTAGCTTCTGAATTTGAACATTAAAATTTTTATTATAACAATTTTTATATACAAAACCTTACATAGCTCTAAGAGACGCAATTTTTGATATTTAACTAGCAAAGGCATTAACCAACTGACTTAGCAGAGAAATGTTAACACTGCGCAGAAGGAGATTTGGAACATGGTCATCTGGCCATTGACCTGTTGTTTTTGACTGTGCTTCAACCGCATTAAAAGGGTTCGATAGAACACGGAACTACGTTTAAAATTACATACCACTTTAGTCCAGCTTCTGAATTTCAGCATATGAATACGTTGACCATATTAGGATTTCACCCAAAAAATCACCAATTTTGACATAGAGATTCATATGCCAAAATTCAGAAACCGCACTAACGTGATATGTCGTTTTAGACGTGGTTCCGTGTTCTATCGAACCCACTTAGTCCGGTTGGAGCACAGTCAAAAATTACTGGTCAGTGGCCAGTTGACCATGTTAGATTTTCACCCAAAAAATCACCAATTTTGACATAAAGATTTATATGTCAAAATTCCGAAGCTGCACTAACGTGATATGACGTTTTAGACGTGGTTCCCTGTTCTATCGAACCCACTTAGTCCGGTTGGAGCACAGTAAAAAATTACTGGTCAGTGGCCAGTTGACCATGTTAGGTTTTCACCCAAAAAATCACCAATTTTGACATAGAGATTCATATGCTGAAATTCAGAAGCCGCACTAACGTGATATGTCGTTTTAAACGTGGTTCCGTGTTCTATCGAACCCACTTAGTCCGGTTGGAAGACAGTCAAAAATTACTGGTCAGTGGCCAGTTGACCATGTTAGGTTTTCACCCAAAAAATCACCAATTTTGACATAGAGATTCATATGCCAAAATTCAGAAGCCGCACTAACGTGATATGTCGTTTTAGACGTGGTTCCGTGTTCTATCGAACCCACTTAATCCGGTTGGAGCACAGTCAAATGCAACTGGTCAATGGCCAGATGACCATGTTCCAAATCTCCTTCTGCGCAGTGTTAACATTTCTCTGCTAAGTCAGTTGGTTAATGTATTTGCTAGTTAAATATCAAAAAATGTGTCTCTGCTAGTTAAATATGTTTTTTATTTTTCTTAGAGCTATGTAAGGTTTTGTATATAAAAATCTGAAAGTTATAATAAAAATTTTAATGTTCAAATTCAGAAGCTGCACTAAAGTGATATGTCATTTTAAACGTAGTTCCGTGTTCTATCGAACTCTTTTAATTCGGTTGGAGCACAGTCAAAAACAATTGGTCAGTGGCTAGTTAACCATGTCAGGTTTTCACCCAAAAATCACCAATTTTGACATAGAGATTCATATGCCAAAATTCAGAAGCCGCACTAACGAGATATGTCGTTTTAAACGTGGTTCCGTGTTCTATCGAACCCACTTAGTCCGCTTGGAGCACAGTCAAAAATTACTGGTCAGTGGCCAATTGACCATGTTAGGCTTTCACCCAAAAAATCACCAATTTTGACATAGAGATTCATATGCCAAAATTCAGAAGCCGCACTAACGTGATATGTCGTTTTAAACGTGGTTCCGTGTTTTATCGAACCCACTTAGTCCGGTTGGAGTCAACAATTACTGGTTAGTGGCCAGTTGACCATTTTAGGTTTTCACCCAAAAAATTACCAATTTTGACATAGAGATTCATATGCCAAAATTCAGAAGCCGCACTAACGTGATAAGTCGTTTTAGACGTGGTTCCGTGTTCTATCGAACCCTTTTATTGCGGTTGGAGTACAGTCAAAAACGACTGGTCACTGGCCAGATGACAATGTTGGGTTTTTGCAATTAAAATCAGGAGTTTAACAGGACTATTTCTATTACTAAAAACCAAACACTGCATCAAAATTTTGTATCATTGAAAATAGTGTCTTATGTTCTATGTAGTCCTCGTAGACGGGTTCCTGCACCCTGATTAATTTGGAAATGCTGGACAATTCTATTTTGTTCCTATCCAAATCGCCTTCTGCGTCGTCTTAACATTTCTCTGGTAATGCTCTGTTAAGTTAGATGGTTTGTGTCTTTGCTAGTTAAATATCATATTTAACTTCACGCTCTTAGGTACTGCTGCGCCCACTTTTCGTTATGACATACCTTATGTCTAGTATATCTACCATATTAGATTTTATTATGATTAAGTTATTAGTTATCTTTTTATAACTTTTATTAATATTGTGGGCGGTGCCTTACCTTCAACGAGTTTTGCCAATATAGTGACTTAGCTTGTATTGATGACTGCTTTCAGTACCGTGATCTATTAAAGTTTAATGAAAATCGTAGATATCGAGAAATAATGCATTAAAATTTTCAATTGTTGAAAAAAGCCTCGTCCATTTTTCCAAATTTCATTTTAAGATCTTGCATGGTTTGCGTAGTAAAAGTTAAAATTTACGGCTGTGCCACTCCCCTCAGAAGTCTTCAGACACTTGAAACATAGCCCAATCTTCCTTAGGTTCTCAACAGATCTATGCAAGAAGTGAAACATATAAGGCTTGTAAACTCTTACTAATCAGAAACTAATATAACTAGCTTTAGCCCATTCTTTCTTTGTTTCTTTGGTGTTTGACACACAAAAGTTATTGAACAGTTAGCTCAATAAAAAAAAAACAATTAGAAATTATTTTCTGTTCGCACAAACCACAAAAAAATAGCCCAATCTTATTTTTTTTTCACATGTGCACCAAATCCTCACATTTCATCAAAATCCGCCGTTTTCGAAATGAAGTTTAAGGTTAAACTTTTACCTCATTTTGTATAAACCATTTGTTAAAGTACGATTTTTTTTTATTTTCAGTTATTCGACATATGAAGCTATTAAGATAGCTGCAGGGAATAATCTATCGGTAGATGAAATTTTTTATAAACCTTCCTGGAAAGGTGGCACTGAAAGTGCAATGTTTAATCGACTTGAAGAAATTGCGCTAGACAATAGACCGATCACACCATTTCTAGGTTGCCGTTTAAGTCGATCTCTTGAAGGAAATGAACAGGCTGGAGCCAAATTTTTACCAACACGAGTCAACTGGGTAGTTCAAAGTGGTGCCGTAGACTTTTTGCATTTAATGCTTGTATCAATGCGATGGTTAATGGGACCGCATCTTCGTTTTTGTTTAAGCTTCCACGATGAAATAAGATATCTTGTCAAAGAAGATATGGCATATAAAGCTGCATTAGCTATGCATGTTACAAATTTATTAACGCGTTCATTTTGCTCTTCACGACTCGGACTTAAAGACTTACCAATGTCTGTAGCATTTTTTTCATCCGTTGAAGTTGATTCGGTCTTACGCAAGGAATGCAAAATGGATTGTAAGACACCTTCAAATCCACATGGTCTTGAAATCGGATATGGCATATCCAATGGCGAAAGTCTGGATATTTATAACTCTATTGAAAAAGCTGGCGAATGTGATATGTCGCAGTGGGAATGGATCAAATAATTATAAGTAATTATAACCAAGTACCTACTCACAAAATGTATAAGATTTAAAAAAAATCAAGCAATTCACTAAAGTTTTCATTCATCTTCAACTGAAATAAATATTTTAGTTTGTGTAAATGTTCGACACTTTTGGTCAAACTTAATGCTAATAAAAACAATTATAACATTTTTTCCCGACGTTTTGTTGGGCATTTTCCAACATCTTCAGGGGGTTTTATTAAATCTATCATTTTTTTGATAAAACGTTATAAAGATAACATTTTCTTGCAAACGATTTTTTAAAAAAAATATATATTCAATAAAAATGTTTTTTATTCGCATTATTAAATTTGCCCAAAAGAGCATTCACACAAACTAAATTCATAGAAAACTTGATCTTTAATCAAATCTTAAATATTTTAGTAGTTTTATTAGATTTTTTACTCCTAAAAATCTTGTGAGGGATATATTTGTGCATTTTATGATACAATAATTTTACAAAGGGTTTTTTCAAGTAGATATTCATAACAGCTTTTGTATCAAAAAAAAAGAGTATAACATTTAAAATAAAAGTAAATAATATAGTTTAAAATGCCATTTTAAACATAATTTAAGAATATACACACAACATAATTTAATTTCTAAATTTGGACAATTTAAATTAGGATGTTTTTCACAGAAATATGAGCTAAAAAATAAAAATACAAATATTAAGAGAGAGAAAAAATTACATAATAAATTAAAGTACATGAGTGGCAAATACAGTTTGAGAATTATCATATATACAAAAATAAATATACACACAGTGCAGGTTTCAGCAAAATCTCGATTTCAAAATTATTGAAACTTAAAAGAAAGGTTTTAACACTTTTTAAGAATGCGGATAAATTTCTTATAAGACGAATACAATAAAGAAGGCCATTAAACAATTTCCAAGCCACAAAGTTGTAGAATTTATGGAAATGAGTTGTCCGAGCAAAAGGAATTTCGACGTAAGCTATAATTGTCAGAGACGCGACTATGCAAATAACCAGATCTAATGTAAAAGATTTTTAGAACTTTAAAATAATATAGTTGTCTTATTGGAAGAATTCCTGAAATATTCCATCGTATGTGGTCGACGATTTACATTACATATTTTCCTAATAACACACTTTTGAAGGGTCGAACCATATAATTGATTGGCATATGCCATATTAAAAATTTCTAAGGGTGGAATTAGTACAAAACTTACGTAACCAACATAAACACCTGATAGTGGAAAGTATGTACTGTTTTAAATGAAGAAAATGCTTAGTACAACTCAGTTGTTGGTCAACGAGTACCTCAAGATATTTAAAACATTTTACCGTTTCAATTTTAAAACAGCTAACACCTTATATTTCGGTTAAACCAGATTTTGGAGTTATTAATGGAAGATACTGGGCTATAATGTTAATGAATCAGTCAGTGATTCTTGCTCATAATGACTAAAATACATTAGTTTTGTTTTATTGCTAGCAATTAACTTATGCCTAGCAAACCAGGTTCTCAGAACATGGATATCATGATTAACACCAGTTAGTAAATCAGGAAAACTGATCATCTGCAAACGCAGTGACTTTACCAACAAATGGCAATGAAAATATGGAATTCAAATAGATTGAAAAAAGTATGGGTCCGAGGACGGATTCTTGCGGAACACCCAGAATAATGTGTTGAGAGTTGCTAGCGCTAATAGCTACTTTTACTCATTGTGTTCTGTCCGTTAGATACGATTTAAGCCATCTATGTATCATCCCACGAAAATATGTTAACTCATTAAATGATCTTTCTTATGATACCAGGGTTGCCAAGTTGAAAAGAAGCAATTAACAGCCTTTCCAAAATAAAAAAAAATTTCCTCTTAAAATGCTAAAAGTTTCATATTCTTTGTTTGGAAAAAGTTGATGACTTTTTTTTTATTCGCCAATATTATAGTAGTTCAAGTTAAATTACACTGCAGAACAAAATTTTTTTTTTCAAAAGTCTACTCGGATCTGACGCTGCGGGGGAAAATATAGGCCAAAACAAAAAACCATTTGGCTCAGTTTGTTCAAGTTGGCTCAAATTTTCGAGAAATGTACCTTCGAATTTTGCACCTACCTGCTTAAGTGGTATTTCATTTTAAAAGAAATAAATTGAGCTTTATAAATATGTTAATAAGACTGTAGAGTAATAACGAATTTTTTTGAAAAAATATCGGTTTTTTGAAAAGATATTGGTCCAAATTCCAGAAAAGTCGTAATATCTCGAAAACTATGAGCCGGATTTCAAAAATTGGATCCGAGAATTCAAAAGCCCATAAGAAAATATTTGGCTTATCAATTTCGACTGTGTGATCCGAGAATTCAAAAGCACATAAGAAAATATTTGGCTTATTATCAATTTCGATTGTGTGCTCAACTGTATTTGTTCCTTCAGCTTCTTTCAGCTACTCTATTTTTGAATGGTATTTATTTTTTTTGATGATAGACACAAATTATAAGCCAGATATTTTCTTATGTGCTTTTGAATTCTAAGAATGAATATGGAATCAAAAAGTGACGCTCGGATCTGGTTTTGAAGATATAGCCTTCGGAAAATGCGAATATATGTAGTTTTTCTAAAATTCTATATAAGTCAAAAACGCGTGCATTGATTTCCAAAATATGGGTGTCATATGAAAGGTAATATAATAAACTACAAACTTTTTTAAAACCGGACCGTATTTTTCGAGATATTACGACTTTTCTGGAATTTGGATCGATTTTACAGTCTTCTTATTAACATATTTATAAAGCTTAATTTATCCCCTTTAAGAAACAAGATTGTTCAAAACGCTCATTCTAATCCAAAAAACTAAATCGTCTATCCCTTTACTACCAAAATGTAAGGGACTTGCGTTCAAAAACGCATGAAATCTTCTTATCTACTCAGAACTTTTCTGAAGATATCATAATTTTTACCGAGACTTGGTTTAACAGCTCGTTTCTTAATCAGGAGCTTTTTGATAATAGCTTTAATGTCTTTAGAAGAGACAGATATGTGGATGACTCGGCTCCAGTTGGAGGGGGTATATTAATCGCTATAAAAAATAGTCACACTAGTTCTATAATTGAAATTCCCTGTGGTGCTAGTATGGAACTCTTATGTGTTAAGGTAACTTTTTCTAAGTCCAATTTGTATATCCTTAACGCCTACATTCCTCCCAATAGTAGCACAGAAGTCTACGAGTACCTTTCGAGGGCCGTAGAACTTGTTATAGACAAACTTCATAACAATGACGATATTTTATTGTTAGATGACTTTAATTTGCTTAACTTAAAATGGACTATTTCAGACAATGGTACGTATTATTATGTATCTAGTCCAATAACTCGACAACAACAAATTTTTGTTGATGAAATCCTGTCTAATTTACAACAAGTTAGTTGTATAACAAATTCCCACAGTCGACAACTAGACTTAGTCTTGACTACAGACAGTAGCAATGTTGTTGTGCAAAATGTGCCATCCACCTCTGAGTGTGTTGTACCAATCAGATAGAGATAACGTAATTACTGCCAATTCTTCTAGCAGATTTTATGAATTCAATTTCAAGAAAGCTGTCTTCTTGAAATTGAATAATATCCTAAATGATAGATCTAACATTTTGTTGGACTTTTTTAATCATAATGTTTTAGATGACTGCGTAAAGTTTTTTTATGAAGAAATTTTTTCGGCTATATCTCTGTCTGTGCCATATACTCTGAGGTATGTTAATGATTTTATGTACTCATGGTACACTAAAGATTTGAAGAAAATACGTAACGGCCGCAATAGGGCATGGAATAAATACGTTTGTAGTCAGAACCGCATTAACCTGGAAGCTTATCTGCGCCTTTTTCAGGAATTTAGGCTTAAATCAGATTCAGCTTATTCTGAATATTTAACTAAAATTAAGCTCAATATTCTTCAGGACCCCAAAAAGTTTTGGGGATTCATTAACTCAAAAAAAAGGTCAGATGGTTTCCCATCTGAATTTAAGACTGTTGATGGGCTCACCAGCGATCCCCAAATTATAGCTGGATTATTTGCTAATTTGTTCAAAAAATCTTTTTCAACTGAAGTGTTTAGCCCTGATGTCAACTACTTTGAGTATATGAATAAGGATCCTCAGGTTCCATTTGGTGTAATATCATTTACCCCTGAACTTATAGTAAAATATATTGCATCCCTTGATGATGACTTTGGTTCTGGACCTGATGGCATTCCAGCCACAGTTTTAATTAATTGTAGTCCTATCCTGAGTCAGCCACTCAGTTTCCTTTTTAATAAATCTATTAATGAAGGCTATTTTCCTAAATTTTGGAAGAAATCTTTTATAAGTCCTATTTTTAAAAAAGGATTAAAAAATCATGTTTCTAATTACAGGCCTATAGCCAAGTTATCATCAATACCGAAGCTTTTTGAGCGAATTACTTATGACCAAGTTAAGGTGTGCTGTAATGAAGTCATAACAACTCGTCAGCATGGTTTTGTTAATGGCAGATCTACAGTTTCTAACCTTCTTGATTTTACGTCTTTTGCTTTAAGTTCAATTGATTCTGGTGTTATCATCCCCTTTTACAGCGTTTTCAGGTGTTCCGCAAGGAAGTCACCTGTGGCCGCTCCTGTTTATTTTGGCTATCAATGATGTTACTCATATAATCAAAAACTCTTATCTGCTTATATATGCTGATGATATGAAAATTTACAGGACTGTGAAGGTGGATAATGACACCTTTGCCCTTCAGTCTGACCTGAAATCATTTGAAGTTTGGTGTTCTAAAAATAGCTTACATTTAAATCCTGTAAATGCCAAACTATGATCTTCTCTAGAAAGAAAAGTAATGTGGAATATGATTATACAATTAATGATATGAAAATCTGTCGTGTCGATATAGTCAAAGACCTTGGTATACATGTCGATGCTAAGTTGACGTTTAATGAACATATTAATATAATCTGTAAGAAGGCCTCGTCATTACTTGGATTTATAAAGCGGTGGGCAAAAGAATTTAATAGCCCGTTGGTAACAGTAACTTCATATAATACAATTGTGCGTCCTCACTTAGAGTATGCTAGCCAAGTATGGTCTCCATATTACAATATACATATAGATAGAGCAGAACGAGTCCAAAAAAATTTTGTTCGGTTTGCTCTCAAGGGCTTAAATTGGAATGACCTCTTTAACCTTCCTCCTTATGAGGATCTTTTAAAGTTATTACGTATGCAGTCTTTGAGTACCCGTAGAAATATTGCGGGTATACTTTATTTGCATCAGCTTGTAACTGGGTCACTTGCGGCGCCAGAGCTTCTGAAATATATTAATTTTAACAGTAATCGTAACTCATATCAGATATTTTACCAACCAGTTAGTAGAACTAATTATATGCCTACAGCTTCTTTTAATCGCATAACTACTCTCATTAATAATTGCGATGTATATAATATTAGCTTGTCAAAAGGTCAACTCAAGCTTAGATTGAAAAATAACTATAGTTAATTTTGAAGCTTAATAGTTGTTGGCCTTTATGTTTGTGTTGTCCGAGCCCCACCGCATGATGGGTAAATTTTTTCTAACATTTATGCCTTAGATCATATAAATAAACGCACACTTTGTCGTTATTGACGTTTTTGAGCATTTTTTGAAACGAAATATCTCAAAAACTATAGGAGATAGGATAAAAATCATTTAATCATTTTTTTACTATAGTTTTATAAAAAAAATTAAATAAATTTGTTTTAACATTAATTTTTTTAGTTAAAAAAATTTTTCTCAAAATATTTTCAATAAAAAAAGGTGTTACCTTTTGTTTTTTTTTTATTTTTTTATATGTTATTCCTCAATCAATCGTAAGAATGCAAGTGCTTTCCTATCGAAATTCCCGCCATAACTTTGGAAACTACGAATTTTTTACTGATGACACGCACCAAGTTTTTTCAACATGAAATTCGACAAACATTTTTTTTTTTTGGTTAATTTTTTGTAATGCTAGTTGCAATCAATCCTAAGAATGTATCTGCATTCAAAACGAAATTCCCGACATAACTTTGGAAAATATGATACAATTCATACAATTAGACTGATGCGCGCCGTCATGAAAAACTTATATTTTCCAAAGCTATGGAGAGAATTTTGATTTGAATGCAGATTCATTCTTAGGATTGATTGAAAATAACATTACAAAAAAAAAAAAAAAAAAAAAAAAATTGTGTGTCTAATTTTATGTTGGAAAAACATGATGCGCGGCATCAGTAAAACAAATCGTAGTTTCCAAAGTTATGGCGGGAATTTCGATATGAAAGCACATGCATTCTTACGATTGATTGAGGAATAACATTTAAAAAAACAAACAAAAAACAAAAGGTGTTATATTAAATATTTTGAGAAAAATTTTTTTAATTAAAAAAATTAATGTTCAAACTTATTTTTTTTTTTATAAAACTAGAGTATTTCTTAACAAAAATGATTAAATAATTTTTTATCCTATCTCCTATAGTTTCTGAGATATTTCGTCGTCAATAACGACAGAGTGTGCGTTTATTAAAAGAATGGCCGATTTGTATGTTTATATACATATGATCTGGGTGGGTATGTTGAGAAAGTGCGATAAAGATAAAATTATAAATATATAACAAATTAATTACATGTATAATTTTTTCATTTCCTTTAATATATAAGCTTTTTACTTGGTTTTAAAGCTTCAAGCTAAATTGCTAAGAAAGCTAATAGCTGTAGTAGCTAAACTCTATTATTATTATTATTAAGATGATATAACAAATAAACAAAATTTTTTAACATTAACCCTTTCTTACCGAAAAAATGTTACTTTATTTGGGATTTTTGTGCTCTAACTTGCCGAAAATGCATCCAAAAGATCTGATTTGTTCGTGAAAGTTGTAGATATTGAAGAGACGAACAAAACCTCAGCATCAGATGCAATAAAACTTAGTTTGCTTACGAGATATATCGAAAATACCACATGAATCTAGGTGCAAAATTCAAATGTCCATTTCTCGAAAATTTGAGCCAACTTGAACAAACTGAGCCAAATGGTTTCTTGTTTTGGCCTATATTTTTACCCCACAGCGTCAGATCCGAGTAGACTTTTGCAAACTAAATTTTGTTCCACAGTGTTATAAAACATTAATATAGTTCATATAGAAAACTAGATGACGTTTGTTTATTTTTTTTGCTCGTTAAAAAAATGTAGGTACAAATAACAAAAATCCTCATCCGCTTTTCCCGAAATTTTTCAATTCCTACAAGGCCCTCGGCTTTGGCATGCAATTAACGGCTTGGCCGCGTCAATGCGGTCACTTGGCAACTTTGTGTTATGAAGATTCTGAATTTTAACATAATCTTGTATATTTTGTTATAAAATAAACTAATCTTGGTAGGTATCAGTGTCTCCAATGACACGGTAATTACGGTAGATCCACCGTAATCCAGCCCAACCTACCGTCAATCGTAAACATCTATTACCGTGTCGTATTTCATCATAATTTCAACTTTCGAATCACCTAGTGACTTTTTTTAGTTTTATTGCGTTTACCGAATCGCTGCTTTGCAGTTTAAAACTAAGTGGTAAAAAAGAATTTTATTCGACTATAGTTTTAAACTTTTAACACACTTTTCAATTGTGTTTTTTCTCGTTATTATTCGGTCTATAAATTAATTCGTGCGGTTTTTTTTCAAAATTTGAATGTTTATTTCACCCTTTACGGCGCAAGTTCATATTTTTCAATAGATTGTGTTTTAAATTATTGAAAACCTATTTGAAATGAAGAAGCTTTATATATTTTTAATTTTAGTCTTTTTAAAAAGTATATTTTTATAAAAAAAGGAATGTAGCATAAGTGCAACATTGCGCATTGAGAACAAGAAACAAAATATTATTTCAAATGAAAACCTTTGAAGCAATTGTTTCTTTTAAAAAACCCTTTTTACCGGATTCTTTTTTTTTCTGTCCATATAGGCCAATGTCCTTGCTGATCCTGAAAACCATCTTTTAAGGAGGCCAGTCATGATTTTTGAGAAATCGAAATTTTTTTTTTGCATTTATATACTTTCTTAAAAATATATCCTGAAAATATGAAGTCAATCCGACAATTACTTTTGGAGTTATTCGGCAATAACCAAAGGGCTCTCGGTGCTAAGAGTACCGAGCGTAAAACTTTAAATGCGTTTTTTTTCAAAACTGTTTTCGGAGACGGTGACCACTGTAACTCGAAAACCGCTCGATAGATTTCAATGAAATTTACACAGTTTTTGAAAAACAGTGCTAGTGCTTGATCGAAGGATTTTGTTTTTTTTTTTTAAATAGATTTTTTATGAATATTTATTCATAAAAGACTGTTGGTTTTTTACCGAAAATCTGGAAATAATTGTTCCTGAAGCCGCCATTTAGTTGATTTAAAAAAAAAAAAAAACCTTCGATCAGGCACTAGATTATTTATTTAACTAACTAATTTTTCTAATCCGATAGATTTTAGATGATTTTCCAAGGATTTGTGATGGTCACCGCAAAACACTATGTATGGGACAGATTCTAACACAACCAGCTATAACTTTTTTTATTTTTAATATTTTTTTCTTAAACTTTCGTTAAGTCAAGTTGAAACATTATGTAATAATTCCGCATTATGACTTTTATTAAATAAATTAAATTAATACCAAAAAAAAATTATTGAAAATGCCCAAATTTTCAGGGCCATGACTGGACCTGCCCCCTTAACGGAACGTACTGAGTTGGTTCTCTTTTCTTTTTTGCTTCAATTAAAATGTGTATTTCAGATTTTCTCTTCTGAAGGTTTGCGGTATCGTACTTCGACAAAGTTTCAGCTACATCGAACCTAAAGATAGATGCAGATTTGACGTCATCGGGCTCCCCACGAGTGTGGCATTGTAAAATCAAGAAAATAGTAAAATAGGCGCAGATACCATCTTTTTCTCCGTAGTTTAATCTTGCTTCGGCCCATAACGCTATCTAATAAATCGACGTCCACCATATGCCGATCATATGCATGTTTGCCAGGTTGAAATCGAAGAATTAACGGCCTGCCCAAAAAAACATTTCTTTTAATTTACCTGAAGAGTATGACCTTTGTTTTTTTTGGGTCATCAATACTAAAATGAGGTCGAATTTATAACATTTTTTAAAAAAATTTGCATTAACCTATGTGGTAACCTATGTTTAGGATATGATTCGTCAAGGCAACTCTATATATTCTATTTAGGCTTTTCGAGCTCTATCATTTGACACACATTTCAATCTTTATTAATAAAAATTGACACAAAAAAACTTATGTTTGGGACAGGATTCAGCAATATATTACATTTAGGTCTCTTCGAGTTCAGTCATTTGCCATCATTTCGTTAAAACAACAAAATTGGCTAAAATTCGGGCATTTTCGGGCATCGGGACAGGCCTTGACAAGGCAATCTTGGTTGGTAAGTTTCACCAAATTTTCTACATCGGGCTCTTGAACTAATAACCGCTTACACCTGAAAATCCTAAACATCTTCACTATCAGACCCTAAATTTTCCCAATAACGTTCAGTTCCATCATCGTTGAGGGACACCACTATAATTTTTCGATCGGCGCAATGTTGCAGTCCTACAACAAAACTTAATATGATTATGTACGTTTACCAGAACTCTTTTTGCCATTGATCTAGCTATTTTTACTTAAAAAAAGTATTTAGTTTTTATTTTTTTTACAATAAATGGTTTTTTGTTATAAAAATATATTTTGACTGATTTTTAAACTTTGCACTCATACACAATTTTTAATAAGGACTATCGCTGAACTTCAAATGGCAAAAATACAAAATTTTCCGTTATTTGTAGATTGCTAACTACAAAAACTCAACGGGGGCTTTGTCGCCATTGAGCTAAAAAACTTTATTCAATACTCGCGCGTTTCTAAGCAAATCTTGCAGTATTTGTTCGGTATGTTGCAGATGTGCAACAAGACCCCGTAAAGGGTTAAGAAAAACATGCACAATAGTAGGTCTGTTTGTTTACTAAAAGTTTGTACGAATTTGTAACAATTGTTGCTAGATTTCGTTTGTTAACAAAAAATATTCAGTAACGAGACAGAATAAAGTGGCAATTTCTTGCGAGAGAGCTTGCTAGTTTTTACTGGAAAAACTAGTTTTTACTGGAAAAAATTTTACTAGCAAAAATTTTTCAAAAAGAAAAACATAATTTTGAGACTTGACAATTTTTTTTCATAAATAAAATAGAAAATTGTTTTGAAAAACTTCAATATTTTGTCAGCTTGCACGAAGTTTTACTGGATTGCGTTTGTTTACTTTTGTGGATATTCTTTTCTTTGAGAGCAAATACTTTCTTACTCTCTCAAATTTCGTTACTGGATAATTGTTACTGGGAAAGTAAACAAACACACCTAGTATTATTCAAAGTATTGCTTATCTGAAGCTATGACTTTTCCCATCTTTCTGGCAATTTGTGGATCCCATCCAACAACAACAACATATAAAAAAAATTTTATATCGAACGACCTACGAAAAAATCCCATGCGCGCCATACAAATAAGTTTTCAAAAATAAAATACAAAGGAAGTGCGAACATTTTGTGTGTTTGCAATTTTGCAAACGCAATTGCGTATTTTATGTTCAAATGCATGGCGCGCATGGGATTTTGTTGCACCCTTCCGATTTTAATAAAACTTGGCACACTACTAAAGAACATTCAGTATTTTTTATGAAGTGGTAACTCAAAAGCAAGTTACAAAAAATTCTACGTATGTTAAAGATATTTTGTATTTAGTAATAACTTACAAAAAAGCATACAATACTTACATTAGTCATTATCGCTATTTTCGTCTATTACAACGTGAACATTAATTTTAAAAAATATATTCGTTAATATTTCTGCGGGACGAATTATACGAGATTTATACCTCGCATTTCCCAAATACTATATTAAGGAGGCCACATGCGAGCAGCCTCCAATAACTTGTTCGATTTTCATTAAAGACGACTTAATAATTGGTGGTCGCGGCTTCAGAGATGCTGAAACGTATATATCTGAAATTGGCTATAAATTACTTATGACTGGCCTTAAAGGAAATCGCCCCCAAATTACTACTAAAGAAGCTAACTAATATCGGAAAATAACAAAAATACGATGGGTGGTCGAATCAGTTCATGGTTCCATTTCACAAAAGTTTAAACTTTTACACCATACTTTAGATAACAAAATGATTGTAAAAGTTAAATCTCTCTGTCGTATGCTGGATATTTACAAAATACTTTTGGAAAACGTCTCAATTCAGACAAAGAATTATATGATAAAATAATAATGAACATTAATAACAGAATGCATATAGAGAACACACTGTCTGAGGAAGTCTCGAAACAGAATTGGAACCGTCGCAAATAAGCTTTTAAGCAGTTGTTGGCTTCAGATATCGCCGATTTCTCCCAGCTTTCAGACGATGAACTCAAAATACTCTTTACTGGGTCTTATAAACTTGCTCAATCTGTTTTCTATTTAGCGGAACTTATGGGGAAAACATGATTTTCAAGTGCGTTATGTAAAAAAAGCACCAAGCATTTTAAAAATGGAACACGGTGCGTTATAAATATTTTAAATGAAAATCATTTGTCACCGAAAATTTCTTTTTGGATATTGTTTGTTATTCCAAAAGAAAAATTTTCGAGTGAAAATGAAAATCATTTAACGTAGAGATTTTTTTATCTCAATTTTAAAAAAAAATAATTTTTTTTACCTTTTTAGGTACTTTTTTGATAAAAAAGGTAGGTAAGTAATCATATATATATAAGAAAATTAAAATATATTTTACATAATTAATAATGAATAGGAGAACCTTTTTGTTTCATAAATGATGAGAATCGGTTTGGCATGCTGCCTACCAGGCGTGCACATTGGTCTGGAGTAATTTTATGCCAATTCTCTTGATTAACTTGCCACAAGCTACTTTTCTCGCGGGTTTTCGTGCTGCTACGACCTGTTTGATTATGACTCATAAGTTCTCTATAGAATTTAAGTCGGAACTTTGATTTGGCCAGTTCAGAATCTTGGTGGACAGTGTGTCGAGCCAAGATTTGACAAGTGGAGATTAATGTTTTGGACCATTATCAAGCTGGAAAATCCATCTAAGCGGAAAATTTTTGGTGTAATCGGTGGCCAAATGTTCCCTTAGTATATTCCTATATAAAAAAATTGAATGCATGCGTTGCCAGGGTAACAAACAAACAAAAAAAACATAAAAAAAAGTCTTCGGTTCGCAAACGGAACACTTTTTCAAGGGACTAACTTTTAGAATATGATTTATTCTTTGAGTGAAGTATATTGGACATAGATACTAACATCGCTCCCAAGTACGTTGAACTTGAATTCATCGCTTTAAATAATCATACTCCAAAAATTCTGGCCTTTGAAAAAGTGTACCGTTTGCGAACCGAAGACTTTTTGATGTTTTTTTTTTGTTTTTTTGTTTGTACATTCAAATTTTTTATATAGGAATATACTAAGGGAACATTTGGCCACCGATTACACAAAAAATTTTCCGCTTAGATGGATTTTCCAGCTTGATAATGGTCCAAAACATTAATCTCCACTTGTCAAATCTTGGCTCGACACGCAATCCACCAAGATTCTGAACTGGCCACCTCAAAGTTCAGACTTAAATTCTATAGAGAACTTATGAGGCATAATCAAACTGGTCGTAGCCGCACGAAAACCCGCGAGAAAAGCGGCTTGTGGCAAGTTAATCAAGAGAATTGGCATAAAATTACTCCAGACCAATGTGCACGCCTGGTAGGCAGCATGCCAAACCGATTCTCATCATTTAAGAAACAAAAAGGTTCTCCTACTCATTATTAATTATGTAAAATATATTTTAATTTTCTTATATACATAAATATGTAGTGTATTCACATTTTACTTTGCTATTGTTATCCAACTATTATCAGTTTACATTGTTCTTTAAAGTAATTACATAATTTTCAGAACGCATCTTTACATGTGTACCAATTTAATACTTCAGTACTTTCAAAACATTGTTTATGGTTTAAGAAATGACTTGTAAAATCTTTCATTCGAATTACATCTTTTGAAAAATAAAGTTCTCTTTTAAATTTTACCAACGAATTTCCATATTGGTGACCCCGCACGCTTCGATCACGCCATCGGTAAGTACGTTATCAACGACAACGTGTGCGCAACATGGCCAGCAGATTTTTATTGTAAAATTTTCTACAAAAAATGCCGCACAACGACAGTGATTCTGTCTGAGCTGGAAGTAATGATGAGGATGCTGCTGTCCACAGCATTACCGCACGTATTCCACTGCTAGTGATGTCCGAGGAAAATATAGAGGCGTATTTTTATTCGCTGGATTTTTGGTTTGAGGCGTCAAACATTATAGCTGACGCAGCCAAGTACAACATCGTCCTTGCAAGTGTACCGCCAAGGAAATTACTTGAGTTGCGGCCTATTGTTGAAGCGAGACGATTCTGTACGACCTTCGCTCTCTCCGCCGTACAAGGGCCCCTACAAAGTTTTGCAGCGACTTGCTAAATATTTTGTCATCGAAGTCAACAATTCGAAAGTCAACACTTCTATTGACCGTCTTAACTTGCATTTACCGCGCATCCTTTCTAGGAGGAGGGTAATGTAGTGTATTCACATTTTACTTTGCTATTGTTATCCAACTATTATTAGTTTACATTGTTCTTTAAAGTGATAACATAATTTTCAGAACGCATCTTTACATGTGTACCAATTTAATATTTCAATACTTTCAAAACATTGTTTATGGTTTAAGAAATGACTTGTAAAATCTTTCATTCGAATTACATCTTTTGAACAATAAAGTTCTCTTTTAAATTTTACCAACGAATTTCCATATGATTATTATTATTTACCTACCTTTTTTTTATCAAAAAAGTACCTAAAAACGTAAAAAAAAGTTATTTTTTTTTTAAATTGAGATAAAAAAAATCTCTACGTTAAATGATTTTCATTTTCACGCGAAAATGTTTCTTTTGGAATAACAAACAATATTTCGGTGAAAAATGATTTTCTTTTAAAACATTTAAAACGCACCGTCGGAAGTCAGATCTCGGTACGTCAATAGTAAAACTTACCGATGTTATGTGGAGTATAAACCGAACGTAAATAGTCACAGAGATGATCTCCGTTATTGTTGTGACTGTGCTAGTGGCAATCGAACTGTTGGATGCCGCTCGCATGTGGCCTCCTTAATCACCCCTATCATGAATAAACATTCCTTCGAAATTTTTCTCCAATTCCCTGTTTTGAAATCGTTAAAATTTTTGGGGAATGAGAAAAAATTCCCTGGAAAATTAGCTATCGGCAATAATATTTGAGGGAGAATTTTTGACGTTTTTTGCAAGTTTTTTCTCTCCAACTTTTTAGTAAAGAACTGGATGAGGAAAAAAGCAATTTAAGCAATATTTTGTAATTTTATTTGATAAAAAGATTTTTTTAACATATAAACAAGATCTAACAACACAAAGAGCAATTATAGATATTGGTCCAATTTGAATGTCGCCAAATGCTTTACAGAAAGGAATAGATGGCAAACTATGAAGCTATGCTATTCTATTCTCTATTTTAGGTTTTTTTTTTTGGTATTGTAAATAAAATTTCACAATTTTTCTGCACAAATTTTTTGTAATTATTTGAATTTATTCTTTGCATTTCATTTTTATTTATAAACTTGTTCAGCTGACATAAGCTAATGTCAAATATGCAATTTTACAAATAAGCTAAGGTCAAATATGCAAAATCACAGTTGCATTACTGGCTGATTGGAAGTAATTGGAAATATTTTGGCAGCACTGACTGGATATGAAGTTTTCCAATCCAAAATTATTCACGATTGCAAAAGTTTGTTCTTTCGGATTTTTTTTTTCCTGAGAGCAGAGTTCCTTCGGACATTCATGATAGGGGTGAATATATTATTTGGGAAATGCGAGGTATAAATCTCGTTTAATTCGTCCCGCAGAAATATTAACGAATATATTTTCTAAAAATAATGTTCACGTTGTAATCGATGAAAATAACTAATGTAAATATTGTATGCTTTTTTGTACGTTATAACTGAATACAAAATATCTTTAACATACGTAGAATTGTTTGTAACTTTTTTTTGCTCTATATATCCTTTAGTAGCGTGCCAAGTTTTATTAAAATCGGAAGGGTGCAACATATAAATAAAGTTTTTATATCGAACAACCTGCGACAAAGTCCAATGCATTTGAACATACAAGCGCGCCATGCATTTGAACATACAATACGCAATTGCGTTTGCAAAATTGCAAACACACAAAATGTTCGCACTTTCTTTGTATTTTATTTTTGTAAACTTATTTGTATGGCGCGCATGTGATTTTTTCGTATGTTGTTCGATATAAAATTTTTTTTATATGTTCCACCTTTATCGATTTTAATGAAACTTGGCACACTACTAGAGGACATATAGAGTAGGGTGGGTTGATTTTGGACTTTTTTCGATTCGAGATTTCTAATAGTCTGGAAAAGTTGTACTTCCTGATTCCAATGCAATTTTCCGTTTCGAGATCGGACTGCATCTTCAACCCCAACTTCGGCCTTGAAATTTCGGAAATTTGCCTAAAATCGTGAAATTTCCTACCTAGCGCCTGAAATACGCCTCTCATAGCAAAATGTTTGAAACAAAAGTTGTTTATCGCGTCATTAGCTACGGAAATATACATGTATACATGATCATGGCCGTAGGACGAACCGTTCCCGAGATACGAGCGAAAAGGCAGCGCACCGCAACGCAAGGTGAAAATCGGCTTGCGGCCACACTTCTTTCTGAATGAGCCAACAATGACGTCTGTAGTGACTTAATACCAACACACATAAACAACAACACATAAGAAACACTATACACAAAAACAACTTATAAAATTGTTGTTTTATATGTTAAAAAATTCAAAATAAATCTAAAAAAGTATATAATTAAAAATTTAAATAATATCAAAAATAAAAGTTAAATAAAATATAATGAAATAGACAAGGCTCTATAGGTCTCCACACAAATATTCTTTCATCGAGTTTCTTCACTCTTGTCGTTGATTTCGCCGAGTGCTATCACTTACATTCATTCCCCTGCGCCATATGACACGTTCGGACAGGTCTCCGTACAAATATTCTTTCACCGAGTTCCTTCACTCTTATAGTTGATTTCGCCGAGTGCTATCACTTACATTCTTACAAAAAAGGTTGAAAATATTTTCAAAAAGTCATCTTTTCCGATAGTCTCACACACCAGAGGAAAAGAAAGTTTCTATCATTGAACAACCATTTCTCTTGGACCAGAGAACCAGAAGAATTGGCTACATTGGAAGTGTTGATCTACCTGAAACAAAAAAGATTACAAAGAGAAATGAACGTAAAGAAAAGCTTTCAAAACGTCATTCAACATCAACACTTACATGAAAAGTATCAGCTACAACACGTGACCATTCAGATCAACCAGACACTCACACAGATGACAACAATGTCGGTGCGTCGCACATAGCTTCTTCCAAAAACGATGCTGATGCTGAATTTTCTCTTCTATCCTCTAAAATCAAACAAAACTCACTATTATTAGAACACACTGCTTTAGCTGCCCAAAGATTCAGATTAAGTGACAGAGCAGTGGCCTTGATTGTTTTATCTGCCTTTCTGGATGCCAAAAAAGCAGGTTTGATGACGGATCAGGCTAACTTTGTCACTGACAAATGCAAGAATAGTCGAGCAAAAAAAAGTGTTGGAATTAAGCTCGAAAACACCGAAAGTATTGACTCTGCATACGGGCTGTATTTTGACGGCCGCAAAAACAATACACTCAGACAAGTCCGCGAAGGTGAAAAGTACTACCGCGACACTGTCAAAGAGGAACATATTTCTCTTGTAGCTGAACCTGGTTCTCATTACTTTGGCCACGTCACCTCTCGTTCCAGGTCAGCTGAGATGCAAGCTATATGGCAACAATTACAAGACAATTCAGTAAATGTGGAACATCTAGAAATTGTCGGTGCTGATGGCACCAACACGAACACAGGTTCGAAAGGTGGAATCATTCGGAAACTAGAAGAAAAAATAGGTAGGCCATTACAGTGGGTTGTTTGTCTTCTACATTTCAACGAACTTCCATTTCGTGCTCTTTTCGAACACATAGATGGTGTCTCAAAGAGTCCAAATATATTCTCTGGCGACATAGGTAAACTGCTCCCTGATTCTGAGAAGTTGCCTGTCGTCAAATTTGAAAGTTTTCCATCATGCCAATTACCTTCTGAGGTTATTAATCCGACCCAACTTAGCACAGACCAAGCTTACCTCTACAAAATATCAGAAGCTGTTATTTCCGGTCAATGCTCTTCAGACTTATCGTCGATGCATCCAGGTAACATGTACAAATCTCGCTGGCTCACCTGTGCAAACTGAATTCTGAGATTATACATTTCTACAGACAAACCAACAAAGGAAATAAAGATTTTGGTCAAGTACATACTTACAGCTTACTCACCTTTGTGGTTCTCAATAAGATTCCACAGTTCAATCAAAGATGGCTCGCGCCATCTCTTTGCTGCAATCCAAAGGTCCCAACTCAACTTAGCACAGACCAAGCTTACCTCTACAAAATATCAGAAGCTGTTATTTCCGGTCAATGCTCTTCAGCCTTAGCGTCGATGCATTCAGGTAACATGTGCAAATCTCGCTGGCTCACCTGTGCAAACAGAATTCAAAGATTATACATTTCTACAGACAAACCAACAAAGGAAATAAAGATTTTGGTCAAGTACATACTTACAGCTTACTCACCTTTGTGGCTCTCAATAAGATTCCACAGTAGACACGGTAGACGGTAGACACTGCAGAGATATGGAAATTAAGTGAATTCCCTTCTCAAGCCTGAGATATGGTTGGTTGGTTGGGTTGGGCGTGGGAGGAACCCGAAGTGCAGCCACCTCCACGTGGTGGGTTCTGGGTAATCAACACTGGTTAGCTGAGAGCTGCAACAATTTTCACCTTGAGGTTGCGGCGCGCCGCCTTTTCGCTCGTATCTCGGGAACGGTTCGTCCTACGGCCATGATCATATATGTATGCCATTTCGGTAGCTAATGACGCGACAAACAACTTTTGTTTCAAACATTTTGCCATGAGAGGCAAATTTCCGAAATTTCAAGGCCGAAGTTGGGGTTGAAGATGCAGTCCGATCTCAAAACGGAAAATTGCATTGGAATCAGGAAGTACTAAGGCCACTTTCCGCACTATTAGAAATATTGAATCGAAAAAAGTCCAAAATCGACCCATCCTAATATAGAGCAACATTTAATATTTTTTCTGAAGTGGTAACTCAAAAGCAAGTTACAGAAAATTTAAATAAAATTTTTATTGACAATTTTAATGCTTATATACAACGGATAAAATTATCAAATAAATATTTTTATAAACTCTAGAATGTTTCCTTACACCTTATTTTAAATTTATTTTCCTTGCTTTAGTATTTTAGAAAATATACGAGGTCAAAAAAAAGTCCGTTTCGGACAGTTTTTTCCATATCTCGCCATCATTGACACAAAAGATATACTTATGGAGACTACCAGTCACATGTCCTACATGTTGTTATAGGTAACAATACCAAACCATTCAAAATTTTTTTCCCACGTTTCGCCAATTTTTTTTTAGGCTTCTTCTTCTTTTTTAGGTAACTTATATGAAAAACAATAAGTTAAGGTTTTCATTTAAATAATTTCTAAGACCATAAGATATAATAACATTTACATAAAACACAACGAAAATACAGACTTTTTTATGTTGACAGTTAGTTACAAAAACTAGTTTTTCTGATTCTGACCACCATATTGTTGTGATAGTGATTTTTATGAAAATTAATAAAATGGTTTTACGTTAATTACATATAATATCTTTTTTTATCCTGTACAAATATTCTGACCAGTGTATAATAACACGGAAATTTACACCGTAATTTTTAAACTGATGCAACGTATTTTACTTCAAAACACGGTATTTCAACACGGTAATCTAAAATTTTCAGTTGGCGACACTGGTACTGGATATGTATACAGTGTAGTCTCGATTATCCGTCAGGCACAGGACCGGTAGCCTGACGGATAAGCGAATATATTTCAAAATTTTGTTTTGATTCTTTATGGTGACGCTAAAATACAAAGTATTAAAGATACATGTGTACGGATATTCGATTATCCGTCAGGCACAGGACCTGTATAAGGCAAAATTTTGTTTTGATTCTGTATGGTGACGCTAGAATACAAAGTATTAAATATACATATGTACATATATATGTACTGCAACACAAAAACGCAAGAAAAAAAGGAAACGTAACAAAAATGTAGATTTGTCATTAACAGACAGTATCGCTACGCGCATACATAAACAGAGCCGAAACAAGAAAAAAAAAAAAAAAATTTCCTGACAAAATGTGACGGTTAATCGGAGTGACGGTTAATCAGGAGACTAATAATCGAGACTCTACTGTAATAAGAAAAATCAAAGCTCAACAAAACTGTGTAATTTTTTCACAAAGAAGAAAATATATTGAGTAGATATAGAATATAAGGTTGCATTGTTGAATATTGTCCCAAATATGGGTTGACCGATGTTTTGGTCAATATTTGTTAATAAAGACTAATGCTTGAAATGTGTGCCCAATTATAGAGCTCAAAGAGCCTAATTAGAACAAATAGGGTTGTGTTGTCCAATCTTGTCCCAAACAGGGGTTGGCACACATTTACGAAATATTGGGACCAAAAACCTTATGTATTCTATTTAGGCTTTTCTAATTCTATTATTTGGTATGGATTTCAAGCTGTAATCTTATAGACTTTTCATTAATATAACAAAATCAGCTAAAATTCGGGCAATGGAACGGGCTTTGGCAAAGCAACCTTGGTTGGATAATTTCACCAAAATACATGACTATCTTTCTTGTACATCCCATCCTGTAATCTTATGCACTCGACTTTTCTACAACGGGCTCTCCGCCTATAAACCTTTATTAAAGACAAAATAATAACCTGGGTTACAAAATGCAAAAATATTCCTCACGTTACACAATTAAAAAATACATGATAATTACAAATTAAATCGGCTTAATGTTTTTTTATAGTATAAAATTAGTAAAATAAAAAACTAATTAGGATTTTTTTTAGATGTTTGTTCGAACAGTGTCAAAACACCAAAAAAATTACACTTACAAATATAAATAAAAAGAAAAATGGGCTAAAGCTAGTTATACTAGTTTCTTCTTCTGCTAGGAAGAGCTATCAGTAACTTTTTATTTATTTATTTATCTTATATAATTTATTTAATTTAATTAATTATAAATTCATTTGTACAAAATTATATATTAATTTAATTCCAAATTCAAGTTGCGTATTACATAATTTTATTGTTATGAAAATTAATTAAATTGTTCATATACACAGTTTTACAAAATAAAAGTGAAAAAATATCCCGCGAAGCCTAAAGAGCTTGTCTGCGGGAAAAAGATTAAACTTTTTGTTTGCTTAATTAATTCAATATTAATTGTAAAGTTTATGAAAATGAGTTTAATCCTTAAAAGGCAAAAGTAATTAAATTTATAATGAGTTAATGTAGTGATTTTTAATTTGATTTTTTCTGCTAATGGGGTTAGATATGTTGGTGATGTTTGTTGTTAGTTCATTGAGTATGATGGTTAGGTTTGATTCCAGTGTGCGTTTTCCATAGTTGTTATAAAACCTGGCTATTTGGTATCTTCCTTCAGTTTTTCTTCGAGTATTATGTTGATGGTCGATATCAACTCTATATTGTTGTTTTTCGTAGAATTATTCCTTCAACGTTGAGTAATTTTAACTGTTTGCAGGGATTATCGCTGCGAATTGTGCTACCTTGTTTTCTGGTTAATATCTTTAGTACACTGTTTTGGTTTTGCTGAAGCCCTCTGCAGTGAGATTATGAGCCCCAACCTGTAATTCCATGTCAGAGATATGATTCTCCAAGTGACATGTATATTTGTCTAATAACATTGTCATTGCTACAATTTTTTAGATGATAGAGCACATACGACGTCTTTCTAAGCTTTTTTTGTAAATACTCTATGTGATAGTTCCATTTAAGGTTTTGGTCAATAAGTATACCTAAATATTTATAGACTGTTACTTGCTCTATTATTTGATTGCAGGAATCTGTTAATTGTGAATTGTCCACATGCAAACAGTCGTAATTGTGAAATTTCATTTCAATGTTGTGATGAGGAATATGTGGTGGTTGTGATGATATCAATTTCTTGCTGCATTATGTTTGTTGCGTTTTCTAAATTTTTGTGAGTCACAACTAATACCGTGTCGTCGGCGTAAGCAAATGATTTGCAATTTTGTAATTGCTCTAACATATCGTTTGTATAGAGTATATATAATATTGGGCCCAGCTTATAGCCTTGGAGAACTCCATGGGTAATATTAATCTCCTCATTTAAACTATTTCCAACTTTGATTCTGTAAGATGTGAGCCTTAAATAACTTTCGAACCATTTTAGACATTCACCACGTACACCAAAATTGAGAAGCGTTGAAAGTATCTTTTCGTGTGGCAGCGTGTCAAAAGCCTTGCTGAAGTCAACAAAGAGCACGAGACTATGGAAGTTTTTGCTTAGTCCCTTATTAAGGTGGCTTGCGAAGAATCCGATTAGTTTATTAATGTTGTTCCCTTTTTGGAACCCATATTGATTCGGTGTTATTATTTTGAATTCGGAAATAAAATCTGATAATCTTCTAACCACTATTTCTTCCAAGGCTGGTAGAATGGATATTGGTCTATAGTTATTATAGTCAGATTTGATTCCACTCTTGAATATGGGACGTACTATAGATGTTTTAAGCATTTTGGGTACAATACATTCGTCAAGACTCATATTTATAAATTTCGTGACGACAGGTTCTAGTATGTCACAATGTTTTTTTAAATCTTTTGGTCGGATGCTATCAGATCCGGAGCCTTTATTTGCCTTTAGACTCGATAAAATATTAAAAACTTCAATTTCGCTAGCATATTCCATAAACAATGAATTTTGAACCGAACTAATTGTGAAATTGCTAGTTCGAATCATACAGACGTGTGTAATAGCATCTGTAGGATCAGGAGAGTTTTCCTAACCGCAAGAACTTTACCGAAATAGCAAAAAATAAATCTACGGGCAACGAGTGTGCAGAAAAAATCAAATCAAAAAACAATTAAAAATAATCAAGGCGACGTCTTTCATTTAAAGGTCAATCGTAGACTAATTTATTTAGTTTGCCAAAACTCTAATGCTTACAAAACTAGTTCTTACAAAATTAGAATATAGCATAAAGCATAAGAGACAAAAATGAGAGTTATGCATATGTGCATTAGTGAGACAATTTTTAACAGTTAATTTTGTTATGTACTTATGCATATGAATTTACATGTTAGAAAAAACAGTACTAAAATAAAATGTTTGTTTATATAAATGCATATAAAAAAATGAGTGCATTCAAAGCATAAAGAAAATAAGTAAATTTAAACGCTAAGTACAGCGGTTCCCAATCGGTGATCCAACATCCCGGCCCCGTTGAAAGGACATACTTTCAAGCAGGTAGGACTGCAAGTTTCTGAATAGGGCGCCGAATAATTCCTCTCCAAGTTCGAACATCAACGACTCTGATGAGTGAATCTCTGCCTGGTATACAATTGATGACACGGCCTTAACTGCCAGCGCTGTGGGGGCACGTTGTCTTCATGGATAATGACCATAGTGTCATTTTTTAAGTTAGGTTGATCATTCGTCCATTTCGAACGTATTTGAAGTTCATTGAAATAAATAAGCTAAAAATTTATGTTTGGAATGCAAACGGCAACAGCCAAAATAAAAATGAAATTTTTCATTATTTAACTCAAGGAAATATTGACTTAATGCTTATTTCAGAGACTCATCTAACAGACAAGCAACATTTTCATATACCAGGATATAAATTTGACAAAACTAATCATCCTGATGGTAAAGCTCACGGGGGCACAGGAATTTTAATTCGAAATCGCCTTAAACACTACTCTTTAGAACCCTTTTCAGAAAATTATCTCCAGGCTACCTCTATTTGCCTACAAAACAACTCCAAAAAACTTACTGTTTCAGCAGTCTATTGTCCACCTCGATTCGCAATCAGTGAGGAAAAATTCAAAAAATTTTTTGACTCCTTGGGAATTAGATTCTTAGCTGCTGGAGACTATAACTCCAAACATACGTACTGGGGATCTCGTCTTATAAACCCTAGAGGCAAACAGTTATATAACATGTTAATGAGACATAGCACCACGTTCGACTATGCTTCACCTGGTCAACCAACATATTGGCCAGCCGATCGAAGGAAAATCCCAGACCTCATTGACTTCGCTATCACAAGAGGTATCGATAGATCCTTATTAACAGCCGAGGCAAAGTATGATCTCTCTTCTGATCATTCTCCAATAATTTTTTGCCTTCTAGAAAAATCAGCTGATCTTAAGCCCCCTATGAGACTAACATCACATAAGACCAATTGGCTTAAGTACAAAAAATACATAAGCTCACACATCCATTCAAACTACTCGATAGAACACAACGAGCATATTGACGATGCTGTTGCTGTTTTTAACTCAATACTGTATTCAGCAGCAGAGCACTCAACTTCTGATCAGGCTGTGAAAAATACAAAAAGCCGTTTCCTTACTAACAGTGAAATCGAAATCCTCGTAGCCGAAAAGCGTAGGTTAAGGCGAGCGTGGCAGGTCCATAGATCCCCAGCCTCTAAAGCAATCCTAAAAATTGCTACACATAAACTTAGGTCTGCGTTAAATAACGAAGAAAACTTGGAGCAGCAAAAGTATGTCTCGAAACTTGCCCCCAATGCTAATGGGAAGAAGTCCTTGTGGAATGCCAGCAAAAAAATAAGAGCCCCCACTGAAAATAAATCACCGATTAGAGACTCCCACGGAAATTGGGCTCGAAGTGATGATGAAAAAGCTGAGGCTTTTGCAAATCACTTAAGTACAGTTTTTCAACCAAATACGAACATTCAAGGTTTCATGCCTCCCCAACTGCCAATAAATAACGATACTATCCAAATGAGTTTCCACAGCAGCAACTTAATCAGTTTAATTCAAGAAATGTGTCCTAAAAAAGCCCCAGGGTGTGATAACATCACTCCCAAATTGATTAAGGAATTGCCTTATTCAGCCATTAACTTTTTGACCCGACTTTTTAATGCTATAATTCATTACGGATATTACCCAAAAGAATGGAAAAACTCTTTGATAACCATGATACCAAAACTTGGGAAAGATCGTACATTACCATCATCGTACAGACCCATAAGTCTTTTACCTAGCTTGTCAAAATTATTTGAGAAATAAATTCTAGCAAAATTAATTCCTTATGTTACCCATAACAATTTATTTCCGCCTCACCAATTCGGTTTCCGAAAACAACACGGCACAATCGAACAGGTTAATAGGATCACAACTGAAATAAGAAAGACTTATGAGCGCAGTGAATACTGCACAGCAATATTTCTTGATGTCGCACAAGCGTTCGATAAAGTATGGCATGAAGGCCTTATCAATAAAATTAAACACTTATTGCCTCTCAATGTTCACAAAACATTTACTTCTTACCTCGAAAGCAGACTCTTTAAAATAAAACACAGAGATTTTATTTCTACTCACTTCAACATAAGAGCAGGTGTCCCTCAAGGTAGCGTACTAGGACCGTTCCTATATGCATTGTACACCTCAGACTTACCAATTAATGCTAACACGACCATCTCAACATTCGCAGATGATACTGCAGTTTTAAGTTGTAACCGTTGCCCATTAGAAGCTTCTCGAAAGCTCCAGCTTCATATAAAATCAATAGAAGAATGGTTGTCGATATGGCGCATAAAAATAAATGAGCAAAAATGTAAGCAAGTTACTTTTACCCTTAGGCATGATCAATGCCCTCCAATTGTTCTAAATAATACTTCAGTCCCACAAAGTGAAATTGTAACATATCTAGGTATTCAATTAGATCGACGACTTACATGGCGTAGGCACATTGAAGCCAAAATAACTCAGTTAAAGTTAAAAACCTCCAGTTTTCACTGGCTAATTAATCATCGTTCCCCTTTGAAGCTTGAATATAAAATCCTTTTATACAAAACAATTTTTAAGCCAATTTGGTTATATGGTGTCCAACTTTGGGGTAACGCCAGCTCTTCAAACATAGAACTAATACAAAGGGCTCAGTCCAAAATATTAAGATTAATTACAGGTGCACCATGGTACATAAGGAATGAAATTATTCACCGAGATCTATGCATCCCATTGGTAAAAGATGAAATAAATAAAAATAAACAAACCTACGCCATAAGGTTGATGCATCATCCTAACCCATTGGCTCGTAATCTAATAAACATAGAGAATCATTCCAGACTGAAAAGAAAGGATCGTCCTTCTATGGAAGTTGTGCATACTGCACAGCACCGAACCGAACTTATTAGCGCTAACGTCATCGTGCAATCATCGTGAAGCAGATGAGGACTCAGTACCGGGACCTAGTTCGTCTCGGGCACAGTCCTCCAATACAATCCGACCTCGGCAATTCATCGCAGCCAGCTCCTCTTCCGATGAGGACGTGTGCACGAGACCTAGTTCGTCTCAGCCGCTGTCCGATGAATTGGAGAGTGCAGCAACAAGAGACCTAGTTCGTCTCGGCTATCATTAGAGTGAAAATATTTAAGTAACTGCTGCTTTCAGGCATCTACCCGACCAGATGAGGTCAGCCGTTAGCGCGGATACTTAAGTCACTGCAGCTTTCAGGCATCTACCCGACCAGATGAGGTCAGCCGTTAGCTCGGATACTTAAGTCACTGCAGCTTTCAGGCATCTACCCGACCAGATGAGGTCAGCCGTTAGCGCGGACACTTAAGTCAATACAGCTTTTATTCATTCTACCGTCCTGACGAGGTCAGCCGTTAGCTCGGAAATATTCCATTTACTTATATGTATTATTTTACATACTTTCGCAATTTATGAGGGCTTATAAGCTCAGTAATGTTGAATAAATAAACAAGTGCCTGCTTTTTGTTTCTGGAGACGAGTTCATTATTAAATTATATATTAATTATACATAATATTAATCTATAATAATGTTACTTAGTATAAGATTTTAAAACTTATTGTTAGTCTCTAAAGAGAAGATTCAATAAATAGAAAGAAGTTAAAAAAAAAAAAAAAAGTTCATTGAGAGCCCATCGTTTCCAAAAATGTTCCTTGATACCGCTAACAAGGGCCCATTTTTGAAGATGATCGATGTCAGAAGTTGCAGTACGCTCTGGTAACGATTTTAGCGAACAGCCAATGATGAAGTGGGTTGGAGTCAATGCTTCAAAATCGCTTAAGTCAGGCGAAAGTGGCGATATAGGACGAGAGTTGAGAATCGATTCGATTTCGACCAAAACGGTGGTCAATTCTTCATATGTGAGTCTTGCGTTCATGAGACTGCGATTGAGATGACCTTTGGCCGATTTCACAGCGGCCTCCCAAATTCCACCAAAGTGAGGAGCCCTGGGAGGAATAAAGTGAAAATTAATAAATTCATTAGAGCAATACTTAGTGATTGTAGCTTGATGCTCCTTTTTGAAGAGAAACGCCTTCAGCTCAGCGAGCTTGTTGCAGGCGCCAACGAAATTTGTTGCGTTGTCGCAAAAGATATCTGATGGCAAGCCTCTCCTGCCGATCAGCCGCTTAAGTGCTGCTAAGAAGGCATCAGTGGACAAATCTGATACGACTTCGATGTGAACCGCTTTCGTAGCCAAACAAATGAAAATGGCGATGTAAGTTTTATATGGCGTCTTACCTCTTATTCGGAGACAAGTGTTGATTGGGCCACAAAAGTCAACACCACATCGAGCAAAGGGACGTGATGGAGTTAGCCGCTCAACAGGCAAATTCCCCATCATTTGTTGTAACAATTTGGGCTTGTACCGAACACAGTGGATACAATTATTGACTACGCGCCGAGTAATATCTCGCGCGTTCACAATCCAAAATTCCAAGCGAATGAGAGCTATCAACGCTTTGGGTCCTGCGTGCACAGAAAAAAAAAAGATTCGCTCAAATCAAACAATTCCGGGTCCGATTTCAACGAATGTGTGTATGATTTTCAGTCAGAGAAACAGTTTCGCTGATATAAGATAAAAGATTTGTTGAAACTTAAAATAAATTAGTTGATTTCAAAAAATATTTGTTAATTTTCCTAAAGTTTTTGTTGAAACTTAAAATATATTAGATGACTGGATTTGTTTTTTCTGTGTGATAATTCTTGAGATGTAAATGACGAACGTAGCCATAGACGAATTTAGATTAAGCTGGGAGCAAAATGGGATGTTTGCGGCTCTCTGATAGATTTGATAATTCGAACCGTCCTCCAGTGACGTCAAAAAATGGGTTTAAGAATTTTAGCGTGCCTTTTATTGCCAAATTTTTCTTAAGTGAATGAATTTCTTCAGCGAAGTTCTGTTGTTGTATATTCCATACAATGCAATTTTGCGTATGCTGCAATTCTTGAGAGGAAAGGGAAGCTGCCACAAAGTCGCTATTTAGGTCTTTGTTGAGTCTGCGATAGAAACGAAACATCCAAGCGATGACACGTACACTGCGCATGTGAGAGCTGTACTTTTCAATAGTATCAAGAATATAGTTATTTAAAACTGATATTTTGAATGCTGACTTCCGCTTTTCTTTGTTGATTTCATCCATATCTAAATTTTTTTATTTATTGTTCGGCCAATTGTGCATGTCTTCGGTTAAAAACGAAGGGCCTGTGTACCATATTGAATTGCGAAGCTCTTCCACTGTGCTGCCTCTAGAAACAATGTCAGCTGGATTACTTTGCGTTGGGACATGCCTCCAATGAACATCAGTTGTAAGATCTTGAATCTCAGACACTCTGTTTCCAACGAAGGTAGATAGCGTAGCTGAATGAACCCTGAGCCAGTGTAGCACAATTTGCGAATCTGTCCAAAGATATATATCAATATCATTATTTGCGAAAATTACCTTTATTTTGTTGTAGAGTCTGGAGAGAAGCAGAGCGCCACATAATTCAAGTTTTGGTAGTGATTGCTTTTTGGTCGGTGCAACTCGTGACTTTGCTGTAAGAAGACGAACACAAACTTTGCCCGAGGTGTCAATCACACGAGTGTAAATGCAACAGCCGTAGGCGCGAATGGAAGAATCACAAAATCCATGTATCTGAATTAATTGTGCATTCGATGACAAACAATATCTTGGAATGGAGATAAGCGAGAGTGATGATAAGTTTTTTAGAAAATTATCCCATGCCAAGTGCAAATTTTGCGGTACTGATTCGTCCCAGTCTGATTTGAGCAACCATAGTTCTTGTAATACTATTTTAGCCATAATCACTACTGGTGCTAAGAGTCCAAGAGGATCAAATAATGATGAGGCAATCGAAAGAATAGTGCGTTTTGTAACGCGGTTGTTTTAATTTTGCTTTGGTTCAAAAGAAAATAAAAATGAGTCACTTTTCTGGTCCCATTTTAGTCCCAATGCACTTGTAAGTGCTGCATCTTCAATATCTAAATTTTTAATCGTATTATCATCTCTGTAATCTGGATGATTCGAGTGCCACTTTGCTAATTCAAAACAGCCTAGTTTCAACAATTTTGTCACCTCATATTTTATCTGAGATAATTCACTGAGTGAATTTGCACCATATAAAAGGTCGTCAACATAAAATGACGATTTTACGACATCTGAGCCAATTGAAAAATCTGAAGCATATTGATCTGCCAAATAAAATAGACTTCGCACGGCAAGATATGGCGCAGCAGCCATCCCATACGTCACGGTATTGAGCTGGTATGTGACAATTTCTTGATCTGGTGAATTTCTCCATAAAATATATTGATACTTGCGATCTTTTGGTTCGACAAGTACCTGCCTGTACATTTTAACGATGTCAGCAGTGACGGCATAGCGATAGAGACGAAAACGTAAAAGCAAAATAAATAATTCGCTTTGAAGAGTAGGACCAACCATTTGAATATCATTAAAAGATTTTTGTGAAGTGTTTTGACACGAAGCGTCAAAGACAACTCTTAATTTAGTTGAAGTGCTAGTTGGTTTAAGCACACAATGATGTGAGATATAAAAGTGAGGCTCTTTCAAATTTGGGTTTTTTACCAAACTCATATGGCCCAAATGCTCATATTCATTCATAAAGGCAACATATTGCGCTTTAAGTTCGGGTGTGATAAACGACGTTCTTGCGCTACAAACCTCTGCAATGCTATAGCGTGAGAATGACCAAGACAAGTTGGATCATCTTTAAAAGGCAATTTGCCATCAGGATTTCTTGAGACTGCTTCAGTGTACACAAGTTCACAACTGTGCTGCTCACGGGTCCACACTTCCGCCGTGGCTGAAACTTCATCAAGTTTCCATAAACGCTCTAACTTTTCATCTATAGAGTCATGAGAAGTGAGCAAACATGTAGATATTTGTGTGTTGAGTGGCCTTTGATATCGACCTGAAACCACCCAACCTAGCAATGTTTTTTGCAAAACAGGTAATTTTTCGCCAAGACGAATTTGGCCAACAGAAAGAATATTGAAGAAACTTTCTGTGCCTAAAAGCAAATCGATACGTTTTGATTTGTGAAATTGTTCATCAGCGAGCTCAGCGCTCGGTGGCAAATTCCATGACGAGACATCAATTTCAGCTTCTGGCTGATATGCGATATGTGACGTAACACAAAATGAAAGTGAAATTTCAAAATTGTTTAAGCGAGACTTAATAGTTGTTGAAGTTTTATATTTTATATTTGTAAACGAATTTCCAACGCTATGAATTTCGATATTATGTTTGCCACGAGGCAATTGCAATTTTTGAGAAAATTCGTCGGTAATAAAATTAACCTGCGAGCACGAATCTAACAAAGCTCTGCCAAGTTTATAGCAACCTGAAGCATCCTGAACCAAAACCATAGCAGTGGCGAGAATCACATTATCTGTGGACGAATTTTCCATGTGCGTATGAGCTGCAGCCTCTCTTGAAGTACAGGGCAATGATGACGATGTTGTCGTTGATGACAACTGAGGTGCAGGTAACCGCGCTGGTGTATAGCTAGGAATAGAAATATTGTCGGCAGTGCTGACGAGATTAGTTTTATGCAATAAGCTGTGATGTTGACGTGAACAGGTCGTACATCTATGTGCAGAGGAGCAATTTGAAAGTTGATGCCCTTTGGAGAGACAATTAATGCAAAGACCAAGTTTCTTTACATTTTCAAAATGATGGACAACTTCAAGCGACTTAAATCGATCACAATTATTGATCTTATGATTTGTGCTTGAGCAAAAAGAGCATACTGGATTCGAGCAAGCAAACGAATAGCCTCTATTTTGATTTCTATTTGGTTGTGGTTTTTTAGAAATTTTATCAATTTTAGGCTCAACGAAATTAGTACCCTCAATTGATTCAAGATACTGACAATGTCTCTCTAAAATCATTCTACAACTGTTCCAAGTTGGCAACTCTTTAAATTCTAGTGACTCTTTAAATTCTAGTGACTTTTTATTAGATTCCTCATCAGCTTTTTGCAAAACCAAATAAATTAACATGGCTTGAGAAATTTCTTTTTCCGAACCTAACGACAGCAGTGAACCATATAGAGCCGAAGCGTTGTCGACAAGACTTCGTAGCTGACTACCACTAGGTTTAGAAATTGCAGGCAAATCAAAGAGCGATGAAATATTTTCGAGGAAAATTAAAGTAGTGTTGTCGTAGCGTTCTTTAAGCCTTTCCAAAGCTTTAGGGTAATTTTCATTTGTTATTTGGAAAGCTTTAACAGTTTCCAATGCTGGGCCTTGGAGACAATTGAGAAGATGATTGAATTTTTCTATATTAGATAAATTCAATTCACGATCAATAATTTGCGTAAAAGAGACAATGAAATTTTTATAAGCTGAATATTTGCCATTAAATGTTGGCAGTTTTAACTGTGGTAATTTAGAATGCGGCATAGGCATGAAACAGGTGACATCCGACATTGAGGCGTTGTGTACATCGTCTCCTAATCTCAATTGAATAGCTAATTTTGTGGTAATGTAGAGCTCTTCAATGTCAGAGCGACAAGAATCATCTGTATCAATTTTTTCAATGCTCGTTTACACAGTGAGAATTTGCTTGAAATACGATTCAAGTATGCCTAAGCGACATTTGAGTTCGGCTGAGGAAAGAGTTTTCCCTTCCCCTTTACCACTGCTTTCGACGATATTTTTAATGCGCGTAATACTTTTCTTTGTATTAGCTCTCTGCTGCTTAAGCTCTTCGATGGTCATTGTGACCGACATTGCTAATTGTTCAACAATATGAAAACGAAGTGAATTCGGCGATAGAAGAGGCGAGGTTCAATTAGCAAATTTACAAATGTGTTAGAATAAGAGCGCAAGAGTAGCTGCAGTAAACGATAGCAACAGCAGACGAGAATGCTCACACACGATAGGCGAGCAAGTCAAAGACAAAAGTATTGAGCAGCAGTGAGAAACAGTTGCGACGGCAAGAGCGAAGGCGACGACAAATGGCAAAAAAAAAACGCAGTAAGATGCGCCGAAAATGCAAGCAGCGGCAGCGGCTGCGATTCCTGCAGCTTAAACGTTGCGATGCTACCAGCGAAAATGTAGCAATTTTGCGTGTTGCTACGCAAGCACGACAGCGGGATTTTTGGGACAGCGGGATCTTACCAAGTTGATACAGTTTACGAAACTGTATTTTACATATATTTTTAGCGATGTTTCTGGTACTCCCTTAACAGGCGATTTTACAGCCAAGTCCCACGACGAGATGAAAATGCTTATGAGTTCAACGACGAACCATGAAATAAGACAGGAACAATAACTTTTTATGTTAGATTTTGAACTGAAATCTTTTTTTTACGCGACGCGAATGCCACGAATTTTTCCACAAATTTATTTTAAAAATATTTTTAAATGTCTTTATTGAATTTAAACACTCGTGCCCCACGTTGGGCGCCAAAAATGTAGGATCAGGAGAGTTTTCCTAACCGCAAGAACTTTACCGAAATAGCAAAAAATAAATCTACGGGCAACGAGTGTGCAGAAAAAATCAAATCAAAAAACAATTAAAAATAGTCAAGGCGACGTCTTTCATTTAAAGGTCAATCGTAGACTAATTTATTTAGTTTGCCAAAACTCTAATGCTTACAAAAATAGTTCTTACAAAATTAGAATATAGCATAAAGCATAAGAGACAAAAATGAGAGTTATGCATATGTGCATTAGTGAGACAATTGTTAACAGTTAATTTTGTTATGTACTTATGCATATGAATTTATGTACATGTTAGAAAAAACAGTACTAAAATAAAATGTTTGCTTATATAAATGCATATAAAAAAATGAGTGCATTCAAAGCATAAAGAAAATAAGTAAATTTAAACGCTAAGTACAGCGGTTCCCAATCGGTGACTCAACAGCATCTGTATTTTCTTTAAAAGATTTTGCAAATGAGTTAGATATCTCAGAAGCCGTTTTTGTTTTCATATTTTTCATTATATTTTCATCTAATGTTATTGGTTTTCTACCTAAAGCTTCATTAATTGTTTGCCACGTTTTTTGTGTATTGTTTCGATATTCAAAGAATTTATTTCGAAAATGTTGATTTTTTGCATAATCGAATTTTTTATTTACTATGTTTCTAAAAGATTTGTACTCACGTTCTCTTTGAATAATCTGTCTCTTTGATCGCATAAATTAATCAGTGCATCAGTTATCCACGGGTTTGAAGATATTTTCTTTTTCTTTTTACATGTTTGTGTTGACTTCATATATATATCTTTGAAAGTATTTTGCAATTTGTCGTAAATTTCATGAACGTTGCTTGAGTTTGAAATATTATTCCAGTTTGTGGCAGTAATAAGCTCATTTACCCTATTATCATTTATGATATTTTGTTGGATTATTTCATTGTGATTATCGTTTACATGTTCGTTCACTATTTTGAATGCAAGAGCGTAATGATCCGAGATGTCGGTTTTAACGACAGCTACAAATGCATTACAATCTCTGTCTTTGATAAACAGGTGATCTATATTAGTACTTGTTTCTCCTAAAAAGTCTACTTTAGTACTTTCGCTGTTATTTGCATTTACCATTCCATTCGAAGAGAGCATATCAAGATAACGTGTAGTATTGCTGTCAGTTTTGTGTAGGTCAAGGTTTATATCACCAATAAATACTGTTTTTTGTTTTTTCTCTATTTGTTTTAGCATTTCATCTACCTCTCTCACATATTCTATTATGTTATACGATGGTGGTCGGTAAATTGCTATCAGTTTAAGAGAGTATCTTTGAATGTTAAGATTAACTTCTATTGTTTCAAACGAAAGAACATTTGGTATAGAAAAATCATACGTGATATTTTATCTAATATAAATTGCAATTCCACCACCTCTATTATTTTCTCTATTTACAAATTCAGCATTGTAGCCTGTTATTGAATAAAATTGGTTTTCTTCGTTGGTAATATTGGTTTCAACTAGTACTATAATGTCTAGCAAATGTATAATATTATCTGTTGAAACAGATCATAATACGTTTAAGTTTTTATTATATATTTTCTCTTAATTACTTACTTACTTACTCTTAGTTTACATATTTTCAATATTCTACAAAAGCTTTATTTTTTTTGGCAATAGTGGAACGCATTTGAATTTTATGTCCACTTTGCTAATTACATATTGAAATGAAATAGTTCTGTAAAATCACTCGACTTAATTAGTTCTTTTGCTTTCGCTCTGCGGTTTAGCTTCGGGTATAATGAATACGACAGAAACGCCTGTCGCAACATTTTGGCGCCCGAGCAAGGACATAGTTAAAATCGTGTAAAAGTTAATTAAAAGTTACATTTATCAATATAAAAGTTTCACAAATTTGAATAAAACCGGACAAAGTTTAAAATTAAAATAGTTTAAAGTGTGTGCTAAAGTTCGGTAAAGGCGCCCGAGTTTTTAAAATCGTATTAAAATTAGTTAAAAACAAAATATTCGAGACACTTAAAGGAATTTAAAGTACAGCCGCAGAAAGTGAAGAATAGCAGAATTCACTTGCTTAGTACATGATGTATGTACATACATATTGTTCATCATCAGCTCAGCAACAGAGCAGCTTGATATTGTTTATCATCAGCTCAGCAATAGAGCAGCTTGAAAACCAGTTTTTGGTAAACGAAGCAGAGTTTCAATAACGATGTACAGGGAAGTTGACAAGGTAAAAGGTGTTAACAATTAAAAGCTGATGCACTTATCGAGCATTATTGTGGGTCAAGCAAGCAAATTTTTAACACTTTAAATAAATATATGTACATAAATATATATATATATTACTTCTTATTGAATACCTATCATAGCGAAACCCGTAAAAAAAGACGGAGTCAAAATAAAGAAGGAATAAGAATCCATATTAATAATTTAGTACATGGTGTATTATGGCATGCTGTTAGTGGTTTGGTTTTGCCTGTTTTCAGAGTGATATTTCGAGCAAAGGATCGCAAATACATAAATACGTACATATACATTTGTTCGAAATATATATACATGTATGTCTATACCGTAGAAAATAAATTTTGGTTAACTGATCGATAACTGTCAAGGTGACCCGATCTTCGTATCCTATAAAATATTCACTCGTGTGACATTCTTGTTTTGAAGGTGACATTTACTAACGGGTTGTGTTTTTAATAACTTTGTTGGGAGCTCTCAAGGTGACCTAGTCTGCGTATCAAGGTTTAATTCGCTTTTGGTTGCTAAGTAAGACCAATAACATATTTGGTCAATGTACAACAATTTTACTATTTTTTTTTTCGACAATTTCGCATGCACATACATTCGCACTTAACTGCAACTGCATAAGTTTACTCTATGCTTCAGCAATCAAGATTAGAAAATTAATTCTTATCATAATTTATAAAATTGTGCGTGAATTTAGCCAATAATTTCTGAAAAATAATTAGTTCGAATTTAAAATTATGTTCGACTGCATATGTAAGAAAAATTAATTTGCAGCAGTCGAAAATTAGAAAATTAATTCTAATTCCAATTTATTGCAAATTGGACGTAATTTGAATACAATTCAAATCATTTAATTGATTGAGTGTTACAATTTAGTGTCAATTAATTTACAATTAGATCGAAAATTGACTACACAGTTTCTATTAAGCAGTTAGAAATCAGAAAATTTGACAGATTAATTCCGTGAAAAAATAAAAAAAACTTATAAATTATTCGAATAGTTTCTTTGAATATTTGAGTCATGGCTCCTAGAAAGAACAAACACAATGAAGACGATGAATACGAGCTTCTAAAAATTAAACAAAGCAGATTGATTGATCACATATTGCGAGTGAAGCAATCTTTTCACGATAAAACGATTTCGTTAAATGTAGGTGAACTCAAGTGTAGGCTTAAGCATTTGAATTCATACATTGCTGATGCTATGAAGCTCCAAGATGAGTTAGAAACATGTGACCCTAGCATTACTAGTAGGACAGAGTTTGTACATTTGTGTGAGCACAGAATCACTCTTTGTGAACATTTTGGAAAAGAATAAAAGAGCTAGCGCAACTGATACATCATTTAGTTTTGCTGGTGCTCATCACAGCCAGCTTCCGAAAATGCGCTTACCCAAGTTCAACGGTAGATACTCAGAATTTAAAAATTTTATGAGCTTATTTGAAAGCCTTGTTCACACCGATACATCCATTTCAGATATAAAAAAGTTTAACCATTTAATTTCATGTCTGTCTGGAGAAGCACTTGGAACGATCAGGGCCTTTCAAGTAATGGAGGAAAATTATCAGAAAGCGCTTGATAGTTTAAAAAAAAGTCTACGACAATAAATGCTTAATATTTTTCGACACAATTTCTCAACTTTTTGAGCTGCCTGAAATAGGTAAGCCTACAGCATCAGCACTACGAAATACGATTGACACTGTTTCAGCAACATACGATTCTTTGCTTTCTCTTGGTGACGATAAGAGCATCTCAAACGCAATTTTAATTCACTTGGTGATGTCTAAAATCGATTCGGCATCAAGAGTTAAAGTTGAAGAGCATTTAGATTATAATAAACTTCCATTGTGGTCGGACTGTGAATCAGTCCTTAATCGCCGCTTTCAGCAACTTTCAGCTGAAGAAGCTTCAAAGGCGAAACCAAACGTCAAAAATAATAATAACAAAGGCGACGACTATATGGGTAAAAAAAACAGCAAGTGTACATTTGCAGTTGCTCAACAGACGCAAAATGCGCCTTTTTGTCTTTATTGCAAGGACAAAAATCATTCCATTACAAATTGTAACTCGTTTTCAATTATACCAGTATCCTCGAGATTTATATTCGCTAAATCCAACCAATTATGCATAAATTGCCTGAAAAAGGGGCATTCATGTTCAAAATGCAAATCGGTAAAGTGTCATGTATGCAACAAGTCACATCACACTTTCTTGCATATTTATAATACTTCGACTGCTGCGACTGTGGCTACTGCAGCCATAGATACGATGCAACAGAACTCTTTATCAATTTTAAACTCAGAGCCTAGTAATAATAGAGCAAATGTGAATTTCGCCTCGAGGTCTGATGACAAAGTAATACTAGCAACTGCTGTAATAAAAATTAGAGATATCACCGGTCAGTTTCATTTCGCAAGAGCACTTATAGATGGAGATTCTCAACTTAATTTTATAACAGAGGACTTAGCTCAAAATCTTCGTTTATAAAAAGAATGTAAAGCTATCAATGTCACCACTATAAATGAGGGGTGTTCTTCAGTAAACTATAGTGTTACGGCGACGTGCCGTTCTCGTGTAAACAGTTTCGAATTTACATCCCAATTTTCAATATCAAAAGCAATTTCTTCATTGCATCCGGACGAAAGGTTGCCCGCAGAAGACTGGAATATTCCAGAAAACATTGAGTTGGCTCATCCGGCTTTTTATAAGCCACATTATTGATATGATTTGCCTAAATTAATAAAAACTTCGTTAGGATGGATTGTTGCCGGAAATTATGCAAAATCAGCTTGTTGTCATTTGAGTTCAATTACCATCGCAGATGTGGAAGCAGAGCCAAATATTGATGCGCTTCTACGGAAATTTTGGGAAATAGAGGAGATCCCAAAGGATAGTAAACCTAAATTCACTCCAGAGCAACAAGCTTGTGAAGATTATTTCCTGAAAACGGTACGGCATACTGATTCTGGTAGAATTGTCGTAAGACTACCCTTTAAAGAAGATGTAAGTTCTTTAGGTAGTTCATATGAGGCAGCAAAGAAACGATTTTTGTCACTTGAGTGGAAAATGAGCAAGGATTCTGAAGTCCGCGAGATGTACATGAATTTCATGAGCGAATATCGTGATTTAGGACACATGTCTTTAGCACCGGTAGACTATCATAAAACACCCCATAATTTTATACCTCATCAGTGCACCTTGAAACCCGAGAGCACGACCACGAAACTTCGTACGTCTTCGCTAAAATCATTAAATGATATTCTTATGGTTGAGCCATTTATTCAAGATAATATTTTCTCGATTTTACTTCGCTTCAGGCTAAATAAATATGCGATTACTGCAGATATTACAAAAATGTACCGTCAGATATTAATTGACGAGGCAGATCGCCAATTTTAATTGATTTTTTGGAGAGAAAATAATTCCAATCCAATTCAAGTGTACCAATTAAATACCGTAACATATGGTACGGCCTCAGCGCCCTTTTTAGCCACAAGAGCACTCTCATACCTTAGCGATTTGCATGAGCATTCGCACCCAGTAGGAAGTGCAGTGCTAAAAAATGATTTCTATGTCGATGACATGCTCACAGTGGCACATACTCTTGAGGAACTTGAAATCATTCGATTTCAGGTTTCAGAGATTTTAGAATCAGCAGGATTTCATCTTGCAAAATGGTTTTCTAATCACCCCCAATACTTCTCAGAAAATAATGGTGAAAAGCCATTACAAATTAATGATTCTGATTCCACTAAAGCTTTAGGGATGAGATGGTGTCAGAAGAACGACACATTTACGTTTCGTTTAGACCCAAGTTATGAAAACTTGAGAGCCACGAAGAGAAACATACTATCTGTTGCTTCCCGGCTATTTGATCCTCTCGGACTACTCAGCCCGCTGTTCATTAAACCAAAAATCATGATTCAAGAGCTTTGGACACAGAAATTAGATAGGGATGAATCAGTCCCCATGGAAATACATACGAGTTTTGAATCTTTAAAAGAAAATTTGTCACAGCTCAGTAAATTTTCGATACCTCGTTTCATTGGCACAGATTCAAGCTGACAAGCACGCTATCACCTGGACACCTACTAATCGGAGAGACAATCCTTTCGCTGCCGCAAGAATCAGAGCCTGACGTGCCCACCAACACATTACGGCCCTTGAAGCGGTATCAAATCTTATGTGCGCTCAAACAACGGTTTTGGCGCGCATGGTCAAAGGACTATATCATCAGCCTGCAGGCTTATCCAAAGTGGCGAATCGAGCAGCCGAATCTGCAAATTGGCACTCTAGTGTTAATACACGAGGACAATTTGCCACCTCAGCGGTGGCTGCTGGGACGGGTCGTGGAAACAACAGCAGACAACGACGGCAAAGTGCGCGTCGCTAAAATTAAAACAAGAGTCGGTAATTTCAAGCGTCCTATCCACAAGCTCGCGTCCTTACCAGAAGGTTGAAAACCTGCAGTTCTTCAACGGGGCCGGGATGTTGAAACAGATCATAATACGTTTAAGTTTTTATTATATATTTTCTCTTAATTACTTACTCTTAGTTTACATATTTTCAATATTCTACAAAAGCTTTATTTTTTTTTGGCAATAGTGGAAGAACGCATTTGAATTTTATGTCCACTTTGTTTATTACATATTGAAATGAAATAGTTCTGTAAAATCACTCGACTTAATTAGTTCTTTTGCTTTCGCTCTGCGGTTTAGCTTCGGGTATAATTAATACGACAGAAACGCCTGTTGAATAAAATTGGTTTTCTTCGTTGGTGATATTGGTTTCAACTAGTACTATAATGTCTAACAAATGTATAATATTATCAATAGCAACTAAAAGTGGGTTGAGATTTTTCCTAAGCGAACGAATATTTAGATAGCAACAAGAAATGTTGCGTTCACGAAAGTCGTAAGTGGATATCCTTTAAAAATTTTCTATTGTTTTTGTTGTAATAATATTCATTTTGTGGGCTATTTTTGGATTTTTATATTTTATTTTATTTTTTTTTATTTTTTATAGATGCAAACAGAGAGGAAAACAAATCTAAATTATTGAATCGATATCAATTTCGTTATAGATTTGAATAATATTGGAGTTTTCATTTTTTTTAACTAAAATACGACCATCTCTGACTCACGCGAATTTCCATCCATTTTCTTTCGACTTATTTTTTGCCAGCCACAATAAACGTCGGTTTGTTGCTGTCAGCTGATCGTTTATAAAAATTTTATTCTTGTTTTGTTTTTTGTACTCTTCACCAAGAGAATCAACATAAATTCTTTCAGCGCGCGCTTTTTGCATTAACTTGCGCTTAATACCTGAAGAGGAAAGCTTAGCAATAATGTTTTCGCTCTTATTTTTGCCGCGATATGCGTCCACACTTTAATTTTCTGAGATGTTCACTTTTATTGCTGAAGCCACTGCTTGTACGACATTATTTATGTTTTCATTTTCTTTTTTAGGTATATTTCTGATCTCAATATTTTTCTCGATCGACTGTTGTTCAAGTGCATTGATTTTTTCAGCTCTTATATTCTTTTCGGCTTCCCTAAGTTTTATTTTTGATGCTGGGGACCTATATTTCTGCCATTCTCGTCTAAGCCTTATCTTATCCGAAACTAATTTTTCTATTTCAGCATTAGTAGAAAATCTATCTTTTCTTCTACTAATTGAATTTTTAGGCGTAGAGTTATTTGCTGCTGTAGTTAAAATGGAATTTATAACCTCAACAGCATCATCAACATGCTCTTTACATCCTATTGTATAATTTGTGTGGATATGTGTGCTTATGTATTTTTTGTAATTAATCCAGTTTGTAAAAGGAGTTGTAAGGGAAAGTGGTACCTCTCTATGCTTGGGTTTTTCAAAAATTTGTATGATAACAGGGGAATGATCAGATGTACTGTACTGATTTGTACATGTACAAATCTCGCTGGCTCACCTGTGCAAACAGAATTCTGAGATTATACATTTCTACAGACAAACCAACAAAGGAAATAAAGAATTTGGTCAAGTACATACTTACAGCTTACTCACCTTTGTGGTTCTCAATAAGATTCCACAGTTCAATCAAAGATGGCTCGCGCCATCTCTTTGCTGCAATCCAAAGGTCCCAACTCAACTTAGCACATACCAAGCTTACCTCTACAAAATATCAGAAGCTGTTATTTCCGGTCAATGGTCTTCAGCCTTAGCGTCGATGCATTCAGGTAACATGTGCAAATCTCGCTGGCTCACCTGTGCAAACAAAATTCAAAGATTATACATTTCTACAGACAAACCAACAAAGGAAATAAAGATTTTGGTCAAGTACATACTTACAGCTTACTCACCTTTGTGGCTCTCAATAAGATTCCACAGTAGACACGGTAGACGGTAGACACTGCAGAGATATGGAAATTAAGTGAATTCCCTTCTCACAACGTGGCAGTCGAGAGAACCGTCAAACTGGTGACCGAGGCATCTTCTAAAGTTATTGGCCCCCAGTCTCGTGATCGTTTTATACGCTCCACACTGAAATCTAGGCAACAACTGCCAAAGTTTAGTATAAAATCTGATTTTATCAATCAATTTGATACAGATTCAGACTAAAACAAGCCTGAGATATGGTTGGTTGGTTGGGTTGGGCGTGGGAGGAACCCGAAGTGCAGCCACCTCCACGTGGTGGGTTCTGGGTAATCAACACTGGTTAGCTGAGAGCTGCAACAATTTTCACCTTGAGGTTGCGGCGCGCCGCCTTTTCGCTCGTATCTCGGGAACGGTTCGTCCTACGGCCATGATCATATATGTATGCCATTTCGGTAGCTAATGACGCGACAAACAACTTTTGTTTCAAACATTTTGCCATGAGAGGCAAATTTCCGAAATTTCAAGGCCGAAGTTGGGGTTGAAGATGCAGTCCGATCTCAAAACGGAAAATTGCATTGGAATCAGGAAGTACTAAGGCCACTTTCCGCACTATTAGAAATATCGAATCGAAAAAAGTCCAAAATCGACCCAACATTTAATATTTTTTCTGAAGTGGTAACTCAAAAGCAAGTTACAGAAAATTTAAATAAAATTTTTATTGACAATTTTAATGCTTATATACAACGGATAAAATTATCAAATAAATATTTTTATAAACTCTAGAATGTTTCCTTACACCTTATTTTAAATTTATTTTCCTTGCTTTAGTATTTTAGAAAATATACGAGTTCAAAAAAAAGTCCGTTTCGGACAGTTTTTTCCATATCTCGCCATCATTGACACAAAAGATATACTTATGGAGACTACCAGTCACATTTCCTACATGTTGTTATAGGTAACAATACCAAACCTTTCAAAATGCAAACACGGCTAGACCCTTTATTTAATTTTTTTCCCACGTTTCGCCAATTTTTTTTAGGCTTCTTCAGGGGTAACTTATATGAAAAACAATAAGTTAAGGTTTTCATTTAAATAATTTCTAAGACCATAAGATATAATAACATTTACATAAAACACAACGAAAATACAGACTTTTTTATGTTGACAGTTAATTACAAAAACTAGTTTTTCTGATTCTGACCACCATATTGTTGTGATAGTGATTTTTATGAAAATTAATAAAATGGTTTTACGTTAATTACATATAATATCTTTTTTTATCCTGTACAAATATTCTGACCAGTGTATAATAACACGGAAATTTACACCGTAATTTTTAAACTGATGCAACGTATTTTACTTCAAAACACGGTATTTCAACACGGTAATCTAAAATTTTCAGTTGGCGACACTGGTACTGGATATGTATACAGTGTAGTCTCGATTATCCGTCAGGCACAGGACCAGTAGCCTGACGGATAATCGAATATATTTCAAAATTTTGTTTTGATTCTTTATGGTGACGCTAAAATACAAAGTATTAAAGATACATGTGTACGGATATTCGATTATCCGTCAGGCACAGGACCTGTATAAGGCAAAATTTTGTTTTGATTCTGTATGGTGACGCTAGAATACAAAGTATTAAATATACATATGTACATATATATGTACTGCAACACAAAAACGCAAGAAAAAAAGGAAACGTAACAAAAATGTAGATTTGTCATTAACAGACAGTATCGCTACGCGCATACATAAACAGAGCCGAAACAAGACAAAAAAAAAAAATTTCCTGACAAAATGTGACGGTTAATCGGAGTGACGGTTAATCAGGAGACTAATAATCGAGACTCTACTGTAATAAGAAAAATCAAAGCTCAACAAAACTGTGTAATTTTTTCACAAAGAAGAAAATATATTGAGTAGATATAGAATATAAGGTTGCATTGTTGAATATTGTCCCAAATATGGGTTGACCGATGTTTTGGTCAATATTTGTTAATAAAGACTAAAGCTTGAAATGTGTGCCCAATTATAGAGCTCAAAGAGCCTAATTAGAACAAATAGGGTTGTGTTGTCCAATCTTGTCCCAAACAGGGGTTGGCACACATTTACGAAATATTGGGACCAAAAACCTTATGTATTCTATTTAGGCTTTTCTAATTCTATTATTTGGTATGGATTTCAAGCTGTAATCTTATAGACTTTTCATTAATATAACAAAATCAGCTAAAATTCGGGCAATGGAACGGGCTTTGGCAAAGCAACCTTGGTTGGATAATTTCACCAAAATACATGACTATCTTTCTTGTACATCCCATCCTGTAATCTTATGCACTCGACTTTTCTACAACGGGCTCTCCGCCTATAAACCTTAATTAAAGACAAAATAATAACCTGGGTTACAAAATGCAAAAATATTCCTCACGTTACACAATTAAAAAATACATGATAATTACAAATTAAATCGGCTTAATGTTTTTTTATAGTATAAAATTAGTAAAATAAAAAACTAATTAGGATTTTTTTTAGATGTTTGTTCGAACAGTGTCAAAACACCAAAAAAATTACACTTACAAATATAAATAAAAAGAAAAATGGACTAAAGCTAGTTATACTAGTTTCTTCTTCTGCTAGGAAGAGCTATCAGTAACTTTTTATTTATTTATTTATCTTATATAATTTATTTAATTTAATTAATTATAAATTCATTTGTACAAAATTATATATTAATTTAATTCCAAATTCAAGTTGCGTATTACATAATTTTATTGTTATGAAAATTAATTAAATTGTTCATATACACAGTTTTACAAAATAAAAGTGAAAAAATATCCCGCGAAGCCTAAAGAGCTTGTCTGCGGGAAAAAGATTAAACTTTTTGTTTGCTTAATTAATTCAATATTAATTGTAAAGTTTATGAAAATGAGTTTAATCCTTAAAAGGCAAAAGTAATTAAATTTATAATGAGTTAATGTAGTGATTTTTAATTTGATTTTTTCTGCTAATGGGGTTAGATATGTTGGTGATGTTTGTTGTTAGTTCATTGAGTATGATGGTTAGGTTTGATTCCAGTGTGCGTTTTCCATAGTTGTTATAAAACCTGGCTATTTGGTATCTTCCTTCAGTTTTTCTTCGAGTATTATGTTGATGGTCGATATCAACTCTATATTGTTGTTCTTCGTAGAATTATTCCTTCAACATTGAGTAATTTTAACTGTTTGCAGGGATTATCGCTGCGAATTGTGCTACCTTGTTTTCTGGTTAATATCTTTAGTACACTGTTTTGGTTTTGCTGAAGCCCTCTGCAGTGAGATGATGAGCCCCAACCTGTAATTCCATGTCGAAGATATGATTCTCCAAGTGACATGTATATTTGTCAATTTGACAATGTTATTGTCATTGCTACAATTTTTTAGATGATAGAGCACATACGACGTCTTTCTAAGCTTTGTTTGTAAATACTCTATGTGATAGTTCCATTTAAGGTTTTGGTCAATAAGTATACCTAAATATTTATAGACTGTTACTTGCTCTATTATTTGATTGCAGGAATCTGTTAATTGTGAATTGTCCACATGCAAACAGTCGTAATTGTGAAATTTCATTTCAATGTTGTGATGAGGAATATGTGGTGGCTTAATATGCATAATTTAAGTTTTATTTGCATTAATTGTGAGACCATTATCATGCGACCATTTTGTGATGATATCAATTTCTTGCTGCATTATGTTTGTTGCGTTTTCTAAATTTTTGTGAGTCACAACTAATACCGTGTCGTCGGCGTAAGCAAATGATTTGCAATTTTGTAATTGCTCTAACATATCGTTTGTATAGAGTATATATAATATTGGGCCCAGCTTATAGCCTTGGAGAACTCCATGGGTAATATTAATCTCCTCACTTAAACTATTTCCAACTTTGATTCTGTAAGATGTGAGCCTTAAATAACTTTCGAACCATTTTAGACATTCACCACGTACACCAAAATTGAGAAGCGTTGAAAGTATCTTTTCGTGTGGCAGCGTGTCAAAAGCCTTGCTGAAGTCAACAAAGAGCACGAGACTATGGAAGTTTTTGCTTAGTCCCTTATTAAGGTGGCTTGCGAAGAATCCGATTAGTTTATTAATGTTGTTCCCTTTTTGGAACCCATATTGATTCGGTGTTATTATTTTGAATTCGGAAATAAAATCTGATAATCTTCTAACCACTATTTCTTCCAAGCCTGGTAGAATGGATATTGGTATATAGTTATTATAGTCAGATTTGATTCCACTCTTGAATATGGGACGTACTATAGATGTTTTAAGCATTTTGGGTACAATACATTCGTCAAGACTCATATTTATAAATTTCGTGACGACAGGTTCTAGTATGTCACAATGTTTTTTTAAATCTTTTGGTCGGATGCTATCAGATCCGGAGCCTTTATTTGCCTTTAGACTCGATAAAATATTAAAAACTTCAATTTCGCTAGCATATTCCATAAACAATGAATTTTGAACCGAACTAATTGTGAAAATGCTAGTTCGAATCATACAGACGTGTGTAATAGCATCTGTAGGATCAGGAGAGTTTTCCTAACCGCAAGAACTTTACCGAAATAGCAAAAAATAAATCTACGGGCAACGAGTGTGCAGAAAAAATCAAATCAAAAAACAATTAAAAATAATCAAGGCGACGTCTTTCATTTAAAGGTCAATCGTAGACTAATTTATTTAGTTTGCCAAAACTCTAATGCTTACAAAACTAGTTCTTACAAAATTAGAATATAGCATAAAGCATAAGAGACAAAAATGAGAGTTATGCATATGTGCATTAGTGAGACAATTGTTAACAGTTAATTTTGTTATGTACTTATGCATATGAATTTACATGTTAGAAAAAACAGTACTAAAATAAAATGTTTGTTTATATAAATGCATATAAAAAATGAGTGCATTCAAAGCATAAAGAAAATAAGTAAATTTAAACGCTAAGTACAGCGGTTCCCAATCGGTGACCCAACATCCCGGCCCCGTTGAAAGGACATACTTTCAAGCAGGTAGGACTGCAAGTTTCTGAATAGGGCGCCGAATAATTCCTCTCCAAGTTCGAACATCAACGACTCTGATGCGTGAATCTCTGCCCGGTATACAATTGATGACACGGCCTTAACTGCCAGCGCTGTGGGGGCACGTTGTCTTCATGGATAATGACCATAGTGTCATTTTTTAAGTTAGGTTGATCATTCGTCCATTTCGAACGTATTTGAAGTTCATTGATGTAGTCATGAGCCCATCGTTTCCAAAAATGTTCCTTGATGCCGCTAACAAGGGCCCATTTTTGAAGATGATCGATGTCAGAAGTTGCAGTACGCTCTGGTAACGATTTTAGCGAACAGCCAATGATGAAGTGGGTTGGAGTCAATGCTTCAAAATCGCTTAAGTCAGGCGAAAGTGGCGATATAGGACGAGAGTTGAGAATCGATTCGATTTCGACCAAAACGGTGGTCAATTCTTCATATGTGAGTCTTGCGTTCATGAGACTGCGATTGAGATGACCTTTGGCCGATTTCACAGCGGCCTCCCAAATTCCACCAAAGTGAGGAGCCCTGGGAGGAATAAAGTGAAAATTAATAAATTCATTAGAGCAATACTTAGTGATTGTAGCTTGATGCTCCTTTTTGAAGAGAAACGCCTTCAGCTCAGCGAGCTTGTTGCAGGCGCCAACGAAATTTGTTACGTTGTCGCAAAAGATATCTGATGGCAAGCCTCTCCTGCCGATCAGCCGCTTAAGTGCTGCTAAGAAGGCATCAGTGGACAAATCTCATACGACTTCGATGTGAACCGCTTTCGTAGCCAAACAAATGAAAATGGCGATGTAAGTTTTATATGGCGTCTTACCTCCTTTTCGGAGATAAGTGTTGATTGGGCCACAATAGTCAACGCCACATCAAGCAAAGGGACGTGATGGAGTTAGCCGCTCAACAGGCAAATTCCCCATCATTTGTTGTAACAATTTGGGCTTGTACCGAACACAGTGGATACAATTATTGACTACGCGCCGAGTAATATCTCGCGCGTTCACAATCCAAAATTCCAAGCGAATGAGAGCTATCAACGCTTGGGTCCTGCGTGCACAGAAAAAAAAGATTCACTCAAATCAAACAATTCCGGGTCCGATTTCAACGAATGTGTGTATGATTTTCAGTCAGAGATACAGTTTCGCTGATATAAGATAAAAGATTTGTTGAAACTTAAAATAAATTAGTTGATTTCAAAAAATATTTGTTAATTTTCCTAAAGTTTTTGTTGAAACTTAAAATATATTAGATGACTGGATTTGTTTTTTCTGTGTGATAATTCTTGAGATGTAAATGACGAACGTAGCCATAGACGAATTTAGATTAAGCTGGGAGCAAAATGGGATGTTTGCGGCTCTCTGATAGATTTGATAATTCGAACCGTCCACCAACTTTTAGTAGATTGAATCCTCCAAATGGGTTTAAGAATTAAGAATTTTAGCGTGCCTTTTATTGCCAAATTTTTCTTAAGTGAATGAATTTCTTCAGCGAAGTTCTGTTGTTGTATATTCCATACAATGCAATTTTGCGTATGCTGCAATTCTTGAGAGGAAAGGGAAGCTGCCACAAAGTCGCTATTTAGGTCTTTGTTGAGTCTGCGATAGAAACGAAACATCCAAGCGATGACACGTACACTGCGCATGTGAGAGCTGTACTTTTCAATAGTATCAAGAATATAGTTATTTAAAACTGATATTTTGAATGCTGACTTCCGCTTTTCTTTGTTGATTTCATCCATATCTAAATTTTTTTATTTATTGTTCGGCCAATTGTGCATGTCTTCGGTTAAAAACGAAGGGCCTGTGTACCATATTGAATTGCGAAGCTCTTCCACTGTGCTGCCTCTAGAAACAATGTCAGCTGGATTACTTTGCGTTGGGACATGCCTCCAATGAACATCAGTTGTAAGATCTTGAATCTCAGACACTCTGTTTCCAACGAAGGTAGATAGCGTAGCTGAATGAACCCTGAGCCAGTGTAGCACAATTTGCGAATCTGTCCAAAGATATATATCAATATCATTATTTGCGAAAATTACCTTTATTTTGTTGTAGAGTCTGGAGAGAAGCAGAGCGCCACATAATTCAAGTTTTGGTAGTGATTGCTTTTTGGTCGGTGCAACTCGTGACTTTGCTGTAAGAAGACGAACACAAACTTTGCCCGAGGTGTCAATCACACGAGTGTAAATGCAACAGCCGTAGGCGCGAATGGAAGAATCACAAAATCCATGTATCTGAATTAATTGTGCATTCGATGACAAACAATATCTTGGAATGGAGATAAGCGAGAGTGATGATAAGTTTTTTAGAAAATTATCCCATGCCAAGTGCAAATTTTGCGGTACTGATTCGTCCCAGTCTGATTTGAGCAACCATAGTTCTTGTAATACTATTTTAGCCATAATCACTACTGGTGCTAAGAGTCCAAGAGGATCAAATAATGATGAGGCAATCGAAAGAATAGTGCGTTTTGTAACGCGGTTGTTTTAATTTTGCTTTGGTTCAAAAGAAAATAAAAATGAGTCACTTTTCTGGTCCCATTTTAGTCCCAATGCACTTGTAAGTGCTGCATCTTCAATATCTAAATTTTTAATCGTATTATCATCTCTGTAATCTGGATGATTCGAGTGCCACTTTGCTAATTCAAAACAGCCTAGTTTCAACAATTTTGTCACCTCATATTTTATCTGAGATAATTCACTGAGTGAATTTGCACCACATAAAAGGTCGTCAACATAAAATGACGATTTTACGACATCTGAGCCAATTGAAAAATCTGAAGCATATTGATCTGCCAAATAAAATAGACTTCGCACGGCAAGATATGGCGCAGCAGCCATCCCATACGTCACGGTATTGAGCTGGTATGTGACAATTTCTTGATCTGGTGAATTTCTCCATAAAATATATTGATACTTGCGATCTTTTGGTTCGACAAGTACCTGCCTGTACATTTTAACGATGTCAGCAGTGACGGCATAGCGATAGAGACGAAAACGTAAAAGCAAAATAAATAATTCGCTTTGAAGAGTAGGACCAACCATTTGAATATCATTAAGAGATTTTTGTGAAGTGTTTTGACACGAAGCGTCAAAGACAACTCTTAATTTAGTTGAAGTGCTAGTTGGTTTAAGCACACAATGATGTGAGATATAAAAGTGAGGCTCTTTCAAATTTGGGTTTTTTACCAAACTCATATGGCCCAAATGCTCATATTCATTCATAAAGGCAACATATTGCGCTTTAAGTTCGGGTGTGATAAACGACGTTCTTGCGCTACAAACCTCTGCAATGCTATAGCGTGAGAATGACCAAGACAAGTTGGATCATCTTTAAAAGGCAATTTGCCATCAGGATTTCTTGAGACTGCTTCAGTGTACACAAGTTCACAACTGTGCTGCTCACGGGTCCACACTTCCGCCGTGGCTGAAACTTCATCAAGTTTCCATAAACGCTCTAACTTTTCATCTATAGAGTCATGAGAAGTGAGCAAACATGTAGATATTTGTGTGTTGAGTGGCCTTTGATATCGACCTGAAACCACCCAACCTAGCAATGTTTTTTGCAAAACAGGTAATTTTTCGCCAAGACGAATTTGGCCAACAGAAAGAATATTGAAGAAACTTTCTGTGCCTAAAAGCAAATCGATACGTTTTGATTTGTGAAATTGTTCATCAGCGAGCTCAGCGCTCGGTGGCAAATTCCACGACGAGACATCAATTTCAGCTTCTGGCTGATATGCGATATGTGACGTAACACAAAATGAAAGTGAAATTTCAAAATTGTTTAAGCGAGACTTAATAGTTGTTGAAGTTTTATATTTTATATTTGTAAACGAATTTCCAACGCTATGAATTTCGATATTATGTTTGCCACGAGGCAATTGCAATTTTTGAGAAAATTCGTCGATAATAAAATTAACCTGCGAGCACGAATCTAACAAAGCTCTGCCAAGTTTATAGCAACCTGAAGCATCCTGAACCAAAACCATAGCAGTGGCGAGAATCACATTATCTGTGGACAAATTTTCCATGTGCGTATGAGCTGCAGCCTCTCTTGAAGTACAGGGCAATGATAACGATGTTGTCGTTGATGACAACTGAGGTGCAGGTAACCGCGCTGGTGTATAGCTAGGAATAGAAATATTGTCGGCAGTGCTGACGAGATTAGTTTTATGCAATAGGCTGTGATGTTGACGTGAACAGGTCGTACATCTATGTGCAGAGGAGCAATTTGAAAGTTGATGCCCTTTGGAGAGACAATTAATGCAAAGACCAAGTTTCTTTACATTTTCAAAATGATGGACAACTTCAAGCGACTTAAATCGATCACAATTATTGATCTTATGATTTATGCTTGAGCAAAAAGAGCATACTGGATTCGAGCAAGCAAACGAATAGCCTCTATTTTGATTTCTATTTGGTTGTGGTTTTTTAGAAATTTTATCAATTTTAGGCTCAACGAAATTAGTACCCTCAATTGATTCAAGATACTGACAATGTCTCTCTAAAATCATTCTACAACTGTTCCAAGTTGGCAACTCTTTAAATTCTAGTGACTTTTTATTAGATTCCTCATCAGCTTTTTGCAAAACCAAATAAATTAACATGGCTTGAGAAATTTATTTTTCCGAACCTAACGACAGCAGTGAACCATATAGAGCCGAAGCGTTGTCGACAAGACTTCGTAGCTGATTACCACTAGGTTTAGAAATTGCAGGCAAATCAAAGAGCGATGAAATATTTTCGAGGAAAATTAAAGTAGTGTTGTCGTAGCGTTCTTTAAGCCTTTCCAAAGCTTTAGGGTAATTTTCATTTGTTATTTGGAAAGCTTTAACAGTTTCCAATGCTGGGCCTTGGAGACAATTGAGAAGATGATTGAATTTTTCTATATTAGATAAATTCAATTCACGATCAATAATTTGCGTAAAAGAGACAATGAAATTTTTATAAGCTGAATATTTGCCATTAAATGTTGGCAGTTTTAACTGTGGTAATTTAGAATGCGGCATAGGCATGAAACAGGTGACATCCGACATTGAGGCGTTGTGTACATCGTCTCCTAATCTCAATTGAATAGCTAATTTTGTGGTAATGTAGAGCTCTTCAATGTCAGAGCGACAAGAATCATCTGTATCAATTTTTTCAATGCTCGTTTACACAGTGAGAATTTGCTTGAAATACGATTCAAGTATGCCTAAGCGACATTTGAGTTCGGCTGAGGAAAGAGTTTTCCCTTCCCCTTTACCACTGCTTTCGACGATATTTTTAATGCGCGTAATACTTTTCTTTGTATTAGCTCTCTGCTGCTTAAGCTCTTCGATGGTCATTGTGACCGACATTGCTAATTGTTCAACAATATGAAAACGAAGTGAATTCGGCGATAGAAGAGGCGAGGTTCAATTAGCAAATTTACAAATGTGTTAGAATAAGAGCGCAAGAGTAGCTGCAGTAAACGATAGCAACAGCAGACGAGAATGCTCACACACGATAGGCGAGCAAGTCAAAGACAAAAGTATTGAGCAGCAGTGAGAAACAGTTGCGACGGCAAGAGCGAAGGCGACGACAAATGGCAAAAAAAAAACGCAGTAAGATGCGCCGAAAATGCAAGCAGCGGCAGCGGCTGCGATTGCTGCAGCTTAAACGTTGTGATGCTACCAGCGAAAATGTAGCAATTTTGCGTGTTGCTACGCAAGCACGACAGCGGGATTTTTGGGACAGCGGGATCTTACCAAGTTGATACAGTTTACGAAACTGTATTTTACATATATTTTTAGCGATGTTTCTGGTACTCCCTTAACAGGCGATTTTACAGCCAAGTCCCACGACGAGATGAAAATGCTTATGAGTTCAACGACGAACCATGAAATAAGACAGGAACAATAACTTTTTATGTTAGTTTTTGAACTGAAATCTTTTTTTTACGCGGCGCGAATGCCACGAATTTTTCCACAAATTTATTTTAAAAATATTTTTAAATGTCTTTATTGAATTTAAACACTCGTGCCCCACGTTGGGCGCCAAAAATGTAGGATCAGGAGAGTTTTCCTAACCGCAAGAACTTTACCGAAATAGCAAAAAATAAATCTACGGGCAACGAGTGTGCAGAAAAAATCAAATCAAAAAACAATTAAAAATAGTCAAAGCGACGTCTTTCATTTAAAGGTCAATCGTAGACTAATTTATTTAGTTTGCCAAAACTCTAATGCTTACAAAAATAGTTCTTACAAAATTAGAATATAGCATAAAGCATAAGAGACAAAAATGAGAGTTATGCATATGTGCATTAGTGAGACAATTGTTAACAGTTAATTTTGTTATGTACTTATGCATATGAATTTATGTACATGTTAGAAAAAACAGTACTAAAATAAAATGTTTGCTTATATAAATGCATATAAAAAAATGAGTGCATTCAAAGCATAAAGAAAATAAGTAAATTTAAACGCTAAGTACAGCGGTTCCCAATCGGTGACCCAACAGCATCTGTATTTTCTTTAAAAGATTTTGCAAATGAGTTAGATATCTCAGAAGCCGTTTTTGTTTTCATATTTTTCATTATATTTTCATCTAATGTTATTGGTTTTCTACCTAAAACTTCATTAATTGTTTGCCACGTTTTTTGTGTATTGTTTCGATATTCAAAGAATTTATTTCGAAAATGTTGATTTTTTGCATAATCGAATTTTTTATTTACTATGTTTCTAAAAGATTTGTACTCACGTTCTCTTACTTTATCTTTTGGTTTCGATAACCATCTTTTGAATAATCTGTCTCTTTGATCGCATAAATTAATCAGTGCATCAGTTATCCACGGGTTTGAAGATATTTTCTTTTTCTTTTTACATGTTTGTGTTGACTTCATATATATATCTTTGAAAGTATTTTGCAATTTGTCGTAAATTTCATGAACGTTGCTTGAGTTTGAAATATTATTTCAGTTTGTGGCAGTAATAAGCTCATTTACCCTATTATCATTTATGATATTTTGTTGGATTATTTCATTGTGATTATCGTTTACATGTTCGTTCACTATTTTGAATGCAAGAGCGTAATGATCCGAGATGTCGGTTTTAACGACAGCTACAAATGCATTACAATCTCTGTCTTTGATAAACAGGTGATCTATATTAGTACTTGTTTCTCCTAAAAAGTCTACTTTAGTACTTTCGCTGTTATTTGCATTTACCATTCCATTCGAAGAGAGCATATCAAGATAACGTGTAGTATTGCTGTCAGTTTTGTGTAGGTCAAGGTTTATATCACCAATAAATACTGTTTTTTGTTTTTTCTCTATTTGTTTTAGCATTTCATCTACCTCTCTCACATATTCTATTATGTTATACGATGGTGGTCGGTAAATTGCTATCAGTTTAAGAGAGTATCTTTGAATGTTAAGATTAACTTCTATTGTTTCAAACGAAAGAACATTTGGTATAGAAAAATCATACGTGATATTTTATCTAATATAAATTGCAATTCCACCACCTCTATTATTTTCTCTATTTACAAATTCAGCATTGTGGCCTGTTATTGAATAAAATTGGTTTTCTTCGTTGGTAATATTGGTTTCAACTAGTACTATAATGTCTAACAAATGTATAATATTATCTGTTGAAACAGATCATAATACGTTTAAGTTTTTATTATATATTTTCTCTTAATTACTTACTTACTTACTCTTAGTTTACATATTTTCAATATTCTACAAAAGCTTTATTTTTTTTGGCAATAGTGGAATGCATTTGAATTTTATGTCCACTTTGCTAATTACATATTGAAATGAAATAGTTCTGTAAAATCACTCGACTTAATTAGTTCTTTTGCTTTCGCTCTGCTGTTTTGCTTCGGGTATAATTAATACGACAGAAACGCCTGTCGCAACATTTTGGCGCCCGAGCAGGGACATAGTTAAAATCGTGTAAAAGTTAATTAAAAGTTACATTTATCAATATAAAAGTTTCACAAATTTTAATAAAACCGGACAAAGTTTAAAATTAAAATAGTTTAAAGTGTGTGCTAAAGTTCGGTAAAGGCGCCCGAGTTTTTAAAATCGTATTAAAATTAGTTAAAAACAAAATATTCGAGACACTTAAAGGAATTTAAAGTACAGCCGCAGAAAGTGAAGAATAGCAGAATTCACTTGCTTAGTACATGTATGTACATACATATTGTTCATCATCAGCTCAGCAACAGAGCAGCTTGATATTGTTTATCATCAGCTCAGCAATAGAGCAGCTTGAAAACCAGTTTTTGGTAAACGAAGCAGAGTTTCAATAACGATGTACAGGGAAGTTGACAAGGTAAAAGGTGTTAACAATTAAAAGCTGATGCACTTATCGAGCATTATTGTGGGTCAAGCAAGCAAATTTTTAACACTTTAAATAAATATATGTACATAAATATATATATATATTACTTCTTATTGAATATCTATCATAGCGAAACCCGTAAAAAAAGACGGAGTCAAAATAAAGAAGGAATAAGAATCCATATTGATAATTTAGTACATGGTGTATTATGGCATGCTGTTAGTGGTTTGGTTTTGCCTGTTTTCAGAGTGATATTTCGAGCAAAGGATCGCAAATACATAAATACGTACATATACATTTGTTCGAAATATATATACATGTATGTCTATACCGTAGAAAATAAATTTTGGTTAACTGATCGATAACTGTCAAGGTGACCCGATCTTCGTATCCTATAAAATATTCACTCGTGTGACATTCTTGTTTTGAAGGTGACATTTACTAACGGGTTGTGTTTTTAATAACTTTGTTGGGAGCTCTCAAGGTGACCTGGTCTTCGTATCAAGGTTTAATTCGCTTTTGGTTGCTAAGTAAGACCAATAACATATTTGGTCAATGTACAACAATTTTACTATTTTTTTTTTCGACAATTTCGCATGCACATACATTCGCACTTAACTGCAACTGCATAAGTTTACTCTATGCTTCAGCAATCAAGATTAGAAAATTAATTCTTATCTTAATTTATAAAATTGTGCGTGAATTTAGCCAATAATTTCTGAAAAATAATTAGTTCGAATTTAAAATTATGTTCGACTGCATATGTAAGAAAAATTAATTTGCAGCAGTCGAAAATTAGAAAATTAATTCTAATTCCAATTTATTGCAAATTGGACGTAATTTGAATACAATTCAAATCATTTAATTGATTGAGTGTTACAATTTAGTGTCAATTAATTTACAATTAGATCGAAAATTGACTACACAGTTTCTATTAAGCAGTTAGAAATCAGAAAATTTGACAGATTAATTCTGTGAAAAAATAAAAAAAAACTTTTAAATTATTCGAATAGTTTCTTTGAATATTTGAGTCATGGCTCCTAGAAAGGATAAACACAATGAAGACGATGAATACGAGCTTCTAAAAATTAAACAAAGCAGATTGATTGATCACATATTGCGAGTGAAGCAATCTTTTCACGATAAAACGATTTCGTTAAATGTAGGTGAACTCAAGTGTAGGCTTAAGCATTTGAATTCATACATTGCTGATGCTATGAAGCTCCAAGATGAGTTGGAAACATGTGACCCTAGCATTACTAGTAGGACAGAGTTAGAAAACATTTGTGTGAGCACAGAATCACTCTTTGTGAACATTTTGGAAAAGAATAAAAGAGCTAGCGCAACTGATACATCATTTAGTTTTGCTAGTGCTCATCACAGCCAGCTTCCGAAAATGCGCTTACCCAAGTTCAACGGTAAATACTCAGAATTTAAAAATTTTATGAGCTTATTTGAAAGCCTTGTTCACACCGATACATCCATTTCAGACATAAAAAAGTTTAACCATTTAATCTCATGTCTGTCTGGAGAAGCACTTGGAACGATCAGGGCCTTTCAAGTAAGGGAGGAAAATTATCAGAAAGCGCTTGATAGTTTAAAAAAAGTCTACGACAATAAATGCTTAATATTTTTCGACACAATTTCTCAACTTTTTGAGCTGCCTGAAATAGGTAAGCCTACAGCATCAGCACTACGAAATACGATTGACACTGTTTCAGCAACATACGATTCTTTGCTTTCTCTTGGTGACGATAAGAGCATCTCAAACGCAATTTTAATTCACTTGGTGATGTCTAAAATCGATTCGGCATCAAGAGTTAAAGTTGAAGAGCATTTAGATTATAATAAACTTCCATTGTGGTCGGACTGTGAATCAGTCCTTAATCGCCGCTTTCAGCAACTTTCAGCTGAAGAAGCTTCAAAGGCGAAACCAAACGTCAAAAATAATAATAACAAAGGCGACGACTATATGGGTAAAAAAAACAGCAAGTGTACATTTGCAGTTGCTCAACAGACGCAAAATGCGCCTTTTTGTCTTTATTGCAAGGACAAAAATCATTCCATTACAAATTGTAACTCGTTTTCAATTATACCAGTATCCTCGAGATTTATATTCGCTAAATCCAACCAATTATGCATAAATTGCCTGAAAAAGGGGCATTCATGTTCAAAATGCAAATCGGTAAAGTGTCATGTATGCAACAAGTCACATCACACTTTCTTGCATATTTATAATACTTCGACTGCTGCGACTGTGGCTACTGCAGCCATAGATACGATGCAACAGAACTCTTTATCAATTTTAAACTCAGAGCCTAGTAATAATAGAGCAAATGTGAATTTCGCCTCGAGTTCTGATGACAAAGTAATACTAGCAACTGCTGTAATAAAAATTAGAGATATCTCCGGTCAGTTTCATTTCGCAAGAGCACTTATAGATGGAGATTCTCAACTTAATTTTATAACAGAGGACTTAGCTCAAAATCTTCGTTTAAAAAAAGAATGTAAAGCTATCAATGTCACCACTATAAATGAGGGGCGTTCTTCAGTAAACTATAGTGTTACGGCGACGTGCCGTTCTCGTGTAAACAGTTTCGAATTTACATCCCAATTTTTAATATCAAAAGCAATTTCTTCATTGCATCCGGACGAAAGGTTGCCCGCAGAAGACTGGAATATTCCAGAAAACATTGAGTTGGCTGATCCGGCTTTTTATAAGCCACATTATTGATATGATTTGCCTAAATTAATAAAAATTTCGTTAGGATGGATTGTTGCCGGAAATTATGCAAAATCAGCTTGTTGTCATTTGAGTTCAATTACCATCGCAGATGTGGAAGCAGAGTCAAATATTGATGCGCTTCTACGGAAATTTTGGGAAATAGAGGAGATCCCAAAGGATAGTAAACCTAAATTCACTCTAGAGCAACAAGCTTGTGAAGATTATTTCCTGAAAACGGTACGGCATACTGATTCTGGTAGAATTGTCGTAAGACTACCCTTTAAAGAAAATGTAAGTTCTTTAGGTAGTTCATATGAGGCAGCAAAGAAACGATTTTTGTCACTTGAGTGGAAAATGAGCAAGGATTCTGAAGTCCGCGAGATGTACATGAATTTCATGAGCGAATATCGTGATTTAGGACACATGTCTTTAGCACCGGTAGACTATCATAAAACACCCCATAATTTTATACCTCATCAGTGCACCTTGAAACCCGAGAGCACGACCACGAAACTTCGTACGTCTTCGCTAAAATCATTAAATGATATTCTTATGGTTGGGCCATTTATTCAAGATAATATTTTCTCGATTTTACTTCGCTTCAGGCTAAATAAATATGCGATTACTGCAGATATTACAAAAATGTACCGTCAGATATTAATTGACGAGGCAGATCGCCAATTTTAATTGATTTTTTGGAGAGAAAATAATTCCAATCCAATTCAAGTGTACCAATTAAATACCGTAACATATGGTACGGCCTCAGCGCCCTTTTTAGCCACAAGAGCACTCTCATACCTTAGCGATTTGCATGAGCATTCGCACCCAGTAGGAAGTGCAGTGCTAAAAAATGATTTCTATGTCGATGACATGCTCACAGTGGCACATACTCTTGAGGAACTTGAAATCATTCGATTTCAGGTTTCAGAGATTTTAGAATCAGCAGGATTTCATCTTGTAAAATGGTTTTCTAATCACCCCCAATACTTCTCAGAAAATAATGGTGAAAAGCCATTACAAATTAATGATTCTGATTCCACTAAAGCTTTAGGGATGAGATGGTGTCAGAAGAACGACACATTTACGTTTCGTTTAGACCCAAGTTATGAAAACTTGAGAGCCACGAAGAGAAACATACTACAGTAGTTAACGGATATAAGCACAATTCATATAAGAAAGGAACGCTTATAAGAAACATTTTCGAAAGCACCGCGTTTTTTCCCAATGTTTTGAGGTAAAAAACAATCTATATAAGAAACTTCTTATAAGAAAAAAACGCATAAAAGAAAGCTTTTCCAAGCACCAATATGAAAAATCTTAAGAAAAAAATAACGCTTATAAAAAATTTTTTCAAATCGTAATTTTCGTTCTTTGGTCAAAATTGAAAATACGCGCCTTCTTTATGTCATCATTCTTCGATCAAAATTGAAGGATCAAGTGTAATGATTGCAGTTGCTGAACGCACTTATTTACTCACTGCTGATTTTTGTGCGATTCGGATATAAGAAATAAAGTTTCTTATATCAGTAGTACGTATATAGGAAATTTTTTTCTTATATACGTTGTACTTCTATAAGAAAAAACTGATATAAGAAAGAACTTTCCGGGATTTTTTGACTTTCTTATATCCATTACCTACTGTATCTGTTGCTTCCCGGCTATTTTATCCTCTCGGACTACTCAGCCCGCTGTTCATTAAACCAAAAATCATGATTCAAGAGCTTTGGACACAGAAATTAGATTGGGATGAATCAGTCCCCATGGAAATACATACGAGTTTTGAATCTTTAAAAGAAAATTTGTCACAGCTCAGTAAATTTTCGATACCTCGTTTCATTGGCACAGATTCAAGCTGACAAGCACGCTAACACCTGGACACCTACTAATCGGAGAGGCAATCCTTTCGCTGCCGCAAGAATCAGAGCCTGACGTGCCCACCAACACATTACGGCCCTTGAAGCGGTATCAAATCTTATGTGCGCTCAAACAACGGTTTTGGCGCGCATGGTCAAAGGACTATATCATCAGCCTGCAGGCTCATCCAAAGTGGCAAATCGAGCAGCCGAATCTGCAAATTGGCACTCTAGTGTTAATACACGAGGACAATTTGCCACCTCAGCGGTGGCTGCTGGGACGGGTCGTGGAAACAACAGCAGACAACGACGGCAAAGTGCGCGTCGCTAAAATTAAAACAAGAGTCGGTAATTTCAAGCGTCCTATCCACAAGCTCGCGTCCTTACCAGAAGGTTGAAAACCTGCAGTTCTTCAACGGGGCCGGGATGTTGAAACAGATCATAATACGTTTAAGTTTTTATTATATATTTTCTCTTAATTACTTACTCTTAGTTTACATATTTTCAATATTCTACAAAAGCTTTATTTTTTTTTGGCAATAGTGAAAGAACGCATTTGAATTTTATGTCCACTTTGTTTATTACATATTGAAATGAAATAGTTCTGTAAAATCACTCGACTTAATTAGTTCTTTTGCTTTCGCTCTGCGGTTTAGCTTCGGGTATAATTAATACGACAGAAACGCCTGTTGAATAAAATTGGTTTTCTTCGTTGGTAATATTGGTTTCAACTAGTACTATAATGTCTAACAAATGTATAATATTATCAATAGAAACTAAAAGTGAGTTGAGATTTTTCCTAAGCGAACGAATATTTAGATAGCAACAAGAAATGTTGCCTTCACGAAAGTCGTAAGTGGATATCCTTTAAAAATTTTCTATTGTTTTTGTTGTAATAATATTCATTTTGTGGGCTATTTTTGGATTTTTATATTTTATTTTATTTTTTTTTATTTTTTATAGATGCAAACAGAGAGGAAAACAAATCTAAATTATTGAATCGATATCAATTTCGTTATAGATTTGAATAATATTGGAGTTTTCATTTTTTTAAACTAAAATACGACCATCTCTGACTCACGCGAATTTCCATCCATTTTCTTTCGACTTATTTTTTGCCAGCCACAATAAACGTCGGTTTGTTGCTGTCAGCTGATCGTTTATAAAAATTTTATTCTTGTTTTGTTTTTTGTACTCTTCACCAAGAGAATCAACATAAATTCTTTCAGCGCGCGCTTTTTGCATTAACTTGCGCTTAATACCTGAAGAGGAAAGCTTAGCAATAATGTTTTCGCTCTTATTTTTGCCGCGATATGCGTCCACACTTTAATTTTCTGAGATGTTCACTTTTATTGCTGAAGCCACTGCTTGTACGACATTATTTATGTTTTCATTTTCTTTTTTAGGTATATTTCTGATCTCAATATTTTTCTCGATCGACTGTTGTTCAAGTGCATTGATTTTTTTTCCCATTTCTTCTATGCGTATGTCGTTTTCTTTGTTTTTCTGAGTCAGGTCAGCAACCTGTTGCGCTAGCATTGACATTGTCTCGTTAACCTTCGTAAAAGCATTAGTCATCTCCTTACTCATTACTTCTTGTGCAGAAGAAATTTTGTGGCTCAGCTGCTCCATAACGTTTTTTATTTCTTTAGTGTCGGATTTGAGTTCGGCCACATCAGTCTGCATAGAGTTGACATCGGTTTTTAATCCAGAAATGGATAGTGACGTGAGATCGGTATCGTTTGGTTTCTGCCTCGTCTACATCGTTTTCTCTGACTCTATGTTGCTTTTTTTGTTCCACAGATACATTAGCCTCCACTACAGATGGTTCAGTTGTTGAAGATTTGCTTCACTGTCTGCAGTTTTGGCATTTCCATTCGGCTTTGCGGTCGGTGCTCATTTTAACGTAGGAAAGTTCAGAGAGGGTAGTGCAGGGGGAGTAATGGTACACTGCCTTGCAGTTTTGGCAAGTGACGAAGTCACCTGTCGCTGGGAGTGTTTTTTTGCATTGATGACAATTCATTGTTTTAATGTTTTTTGTTTGGTATAAATAATATTTATTTTTTAGTTAAAAGGTAAATTTCACTAGATTGATTGTTTCTCTAAGAGGTTTCTTCATTACACGGCATATTGATCAGTTATTTTTAACATTACTTAATTTGGATATTTATACGTATTTAACGCAGAGCTAAAATAAACACGTCTGTTCACTACAAAAGTTCAACAAGTTTAAGCCGATTAGTAAGAGTTTGGCAATCCTTATATGTTCCACTTCTTGCATGGATCTGTTGAGTGTAAGTGTAACATTTTTGGTGTTTTTTTTTTTTTTTGCATTATTTTATTTCTCTTTACATTGTAAAGACTAACAATAAGTTCTAAGTTCTTAATTCTAATTAACACTGTTACAAATTATAAATTATATATAAAGTGATATATTTATTATAATAAGTAATTTAAAGCTCTGCGGGACTCAAAAATAAATATTTTTGCTGGTCTGAAATTGTATTATGGATATAATATTTGGATATATGTATGGATATGGATATTTATTACGGAGTTCATTATGCAGAACCATTTGTAGTAGCTGGGCGGTCAGCCCTTTTTAAGCGCGAATGTGTTGAAGTGTTAGCTAGTGGAGTAGCTAATGGATTGATATGATTTTTCAGTTTTAGGGGGTATTTTCTTTTCAGTCTTTCAAATTCTGCGTTTACCATAGGTATATGGAGATCGCTATGGATACGCTCATTTCTAATGAACCACGGTGCTCCTGTTATTGTCCTTAGTATCTTTGCTTGAGCCCTTTGAAGAATTTCAATATTTGATGAACTAGCGAATCCATATAGCTGTATCCCATAGGTCCAGATAGGCTTAATAACACTATTATATAGGAGAACTTTATATTCCAATTTTAGAGGAGAGTGACTGTTTATTAACCAGTGCAAGCTAGCAGCTTTGAGTTTGATTTGCATCTTTTTGGCTTCGATATGTTTACGCCAAGTTAAGCGTTTATCTATGTGAATGCCAAGATAAGTTACTTCATTTGCTTCTGGAACTCGAATGCCATTTAATTTTATGGTTGGTGTTGGGTTTCTATTCTATGTAAATGTAACATTTCGGCATTTTTGCTCGTTCACCTTGATACGCCATTTTGATAACCAATTTTCAATAAGAACTAGATGATTTTGAAGCTGGTTGGTGGCAACCACAGCATTTTTGTGACGACTTATAATAGCCGTATCATCCGCAAAAGTGGAGGTAACTAGCTGGTCATTTGTCGGAATATCAGAAGTGAATAAGATATATAAAAACGGGCCAAGAACACTACTCTGTGGAGCTCCAGCGCCAATCGAGAACTCAGTTGTATTAAAACTTTGATATTTAGCACTATAGCACCTGTTTGCCAAATATGACACTAGGACTGCTTGGATATTTTGTGGTAGGAGTTGTCTGATTTTGTAAATTAGGCCCTCATGCCATACTTTATCAAAAGCTTGCTTAACGTCAAGAAATATGGCGGAACAGTATTCTCTGTGTTCAAAAGCATTTCTTATTTCGTTTGTTATTCTATTCACTTGCTCAATGGTTCCATGTTTTTCCCTAAAACCAAACTGGTGTGAAGGAATGAGATGATGATCTTGAAGATAAGGTATAACCTTTTCTAATAACACTTTTTCAAACAGGTTTGAGAGGTAGGGAAGCAAGCTAATAGGTCTGTATGAAGATGGTAAGGTGGAATCTTTGCCGGGCTTCGAAATCATTTTAATTATTGATTTTTTCCACTCACCGGGATAGTGGCCAAAATTAACTATAGCATTGAAGAGCCTGGTGTTGAAAACTACAGCTGTTTGGGGTAAATCCTTGAGCATTATGGGAGTCATGGCCAGGTGCTTTTCTACAAATAAGTTTATTTTTTATGACGTTAGCGACTTCAGTTGAAGTAATATGCATGTTAATATTTTGTGTGTTAATTATTTGCGGAGGCAGATCAGTATTGTTTGAAACACAATTGGGTTGAAACACTAGGCTTAGATATTGTGCAAAAATATATGCCTTTTCCTCATCACTTCGTGCCCAATCGCCATTACTATCCCTTATAGGAGGCTCGGTCTCAATAGGATTTCTAAATACGCGGCTAGACTTCCATAGAGACGATTTATTAGTTTTGTTTGGAGAAAGGTTTTGAATAAAACTATAATGGTGATTATTTTGTTCTCTAGAAAGAGCAGCTCTTATCTTCTTTTCGGCTTCCCTAAGTTTTATTTTTGATGCTGGGGACCTATATTTCTGCCATTCCCGTCTAAGCCTTATCTTATCCGAAACTAATTTTTCTATTTCAGCATTAGTAGAAAATCTATCTTTTCTTCTACTAATTGAATTTTTAGGCGTAGAGTTATTTGCTGCTGTAGTTAAAATGGAATTTATAACCTCAACAGCATCATCAACATGCTCTTTACATCCTATTGTATAATTTGTGTGGATATGTGTGCTTATGTATTTTTTGTAATTAATCCAGTTTGTAAAAGGAGTTGTAAGAGAAAGTGGTACCTCTCTATGCTTGGGTTTTTCAAAAATTTGTATGATAACAGGGAAATAATCAGATGATAACTCAAAACTTGTACTGACAGAAATTAAATCTCCGCGAATACTCTTAGTGACGGCAAAATCGATTAGGTCAGGAATTTTGTTGCGGTCCGCTGGCCAATATGTGGGTTTTCCGGGAGAAGCAACATCCAGATTGCTATTTTTATTTATTGCGTTATACAGCTGATTACCTTTGGGATTATTAATGCGGGAGCCCCAGAAAATGTGTTTTGCGTTATAGTCACCAGCTGCTACAAATTTATCACCTAAGGTCTTAAAATAGTCCATAAACTGCGCCTCTGATACAGCAAAGCGGGGAGGACAGTAAACTACAGATAAAGAAAGGACTTTGCAAAATAATTGAAGTGGCTTGTAGATAGTTCTGGGCATAGCTCCCTAAGCAAGAATGTTTAAGCCTTCTTCGAATTAGTATACCAGTACCGCCATGGGCTTTTCCGTCTTTGTGATTGGTTTTATGGAATATATAGCCTGGAATAGTGAAGTTATATTTATTTGTTAAGTCGGTTTCGGATAGAAGCATTACATCTACATCTTCCCGGGACAAGAAGTTTGAAATCTCTAGTTTATGTTGGCTTACGCCGTTTGCATTCCATGCGCAAATCTTTATAAGACCTATAACTTGGCTAGGAGAGCAGTCATTAATTGGGTTTGCATTTCAACGATACGATCTAAAGATTTTTACATAGCTATCATGAAGTGTGATAGGCTTAGAGTAAAATTAGAAATCATTAGCTCAAGGTTATTATTTGGTTCCAGTGGTGTTAGGGGTTGCATTTGAGAGCAACAACATTAGCATAAGAAATAGCTGGTTGGCAGAGGACTGCTGGGGGGCAGAAGCAGCAGAGAACTGCTGGGGGGCAGAAGCGGCAGAGGTAAATACATTCTTAGTTGGATTGCGAGCAGCTTGTTTAAGTTACCCTCTGTTTTAGGCTTTGATATACAAGACAGCCTCTATAGTTAGCAGTATGGTTTCCATTGCAATTGCTACATTTTTTGGAGCTTGTACTATTTTCCGCTTTTTTGGAACATAAGGAGCTGTGGTGGAGTTCACCACATGCGACACATACAGTACGGAGATTACAATAAGTTTTAGTATGGCCATACTCTTGGCAGTTTACGCATTGGAATGGCCTATTACGTTTGTGGGGCAAAAAATCGACAGAAATTTTTCGGTGCAATAAATATTGCAACTTGTATATTGGATGCGTTTAATTTTTTTTGAGCTTGGCAGCATCTGGGAGTAGGTCTACCTTAAACATAGGTTGCGGAACCCTATCTTTATTTACAATGTTAATAACTGCTCTGGCATGGAAACCTTTTCCTTCGAGAGCATTTTTTATTTCAATTACGTCTAAATCAGATCAATACCTTTAAGTATTACAGAAATACCTTTACTGCTTTTCAGCTGGTAAGTGTAATAATTCTTTTTTTTTTGCTTCTAGATCATGTGCTAAAGTACGGTAATTACATTCCGCGTAAATTTGGATTTTTGTTTCATGCATATTTATTCTTGTAAGTGAAACTACATGATATGAGTCTTTCCCTATTAGACTAGTAATATAATTTATAAGGGCATTAGAGTTACGCTCACGCAAGAAAATAGGTGGAGGCTTATGATCTTTAATACTTTGCCTACCGCTACCACCAGCTTCATCATCATCATTTTTTGCTAATACTGCAAATCTATTATTATTGGGGTTGATTGTACCTGTAGAGGTGGATTTAATGACTTTAGCCGCTTGTACATTGCCTCCGTTTTTTTGTGGGCTTAGTTTTCTTTTTACTTGGATGTAGCGGTCTAGCCCAGTTTGAACTTCACAATTTTTTGGAAACAAAATATTTTTACCTTTATTTTGTGTGTTAGACTTTGGTTGTTGTTGAGGTTGTTGCATTTGACGAAGTTAATGTTTTTATTGTTGTAATGGCAACTGGTGATTATGTTGTGGTTTCTGCTGCTGCTGTTGATGCAATTCCGAACATTGTTGCTCTACCCTGGATTCATGTTGCATAGGTAATGTTGCTAAGGTGTTGCTCAATACATGTGAATTTGTGCCTACAGACATCATTGGTGTAAGTGAAGCAGATGACGATGTAGTAATTACACATGTACTAGTTGTTGCCAGAGTTGTTGCTGGCAAAGAGACAGTTGCGCTTGTAGGTGCTGGTGAGATGTTCGGAGTTGAACATTGAGCTCCCCATAAGAGAGAAGAGGACAGCACCTGTTCTGCAGATTTCAGATTTAGCGGCTTTAGAATATTACATGTACTCAGAGAAGAGTTTTGAGAAAACAACGCATGCGCATTACTTGAATGAGCGCTTGGAGTAGAATGCGCGGGAAGAATATTATTAGTTGTTGTTGAATTGTTGTTAGAAGCACTCGAGAATGTAGAAACGCACTCATTGGAAAGAGAGTGACGTCGCTGCATAGGCAGAGAGCGCTCCACCGGCATAACCCACCGTCTTGCTAGCTTTGTTTATTTTTTTTATGCTGAACTTTGTTTTTTCTAGTTATGTGTTAATTAAAATATTATATTTTTATTTTTTTGAAGTGAATTTTTGCTAATAATTTTAATGATAATACAGGCAATGCTGTATAGTTTTGAAACTAAGTGGAATATGAAAAAAATGTTGATGTCATTTGAAAGAACAAAAATTGTTTAAAGAAAATTTTAATTTATTGTTAAAAAATATTACCTGGAGTTTTTATAATAGAAAATCGAAATATACTACTAAATTTCATGTCACAGCTTATTTTATGTAGATATGTATAAATTGAAAAAACATTGTTTAAAATAATGATTTTGTAATTTTAAATATGTAGTGTGGTAGCATCTTTTGTCAACTACAGCTTAAAGCGGTTTGGCATCGAAGTTGCAAATTTTTTATAGGTATCTGGCGAATTATAACGCCACTCAATTTTAAGTGCCTCTTTTATGTCGTTTTTTTTTTTTTCAAATGTGTATTCGGATATTTTTTTCCAAAATCGCTCATGATATCGCAAGCACATTTAAGTCAGGCGACTATGCTGGCGGTGCCAAAAAATAAGGGCACTTGTATATTAACCAGGATTGAACTATGCCCGGATTGTGTTTTGGGTTTTTATCTTGGTAAAACCGTAAATTTGTCTGCGTGCCCAGATTTTCGGCACTCTGCAACAAATTGACACTTATAATCTGAAGACACATATCCATACTCATAAAATTTCCTATAAAAGCCAAATTTCCGCACAGTTGCAAGTCTCTGCAAAGAAAAAATTATGTATAAAACAAAATTATATAGACATACATCCAGGGTTGCCAAGCTGAGAATGAATTATTAACGGTCTTTCAAAAGAAGAAAAAATTTGTTAAAATGCCTTTCCTTTTTTTGCTTGTATAAAAATATTTTTATCTCCAATTAACGGCTTTGACATCCAGAACGACCTGGCCGCGTTAATAACAACCACTTGGCAACTCTGTAGGACATCCATATTTTGGATGTCAATCAAGGGGTACGCAACTTATTTTGATTTTTACAAAAGCTATATCCGAAACTTCTGATGGCTATATCTCCGAAACTAGATCTGACAGCACAGGTTTACTTCAGGAGCCCTTCCCTGATTTTCTTTTTTTATTATGAGCAAATAGGAGTCCTAGAGAAAATAGCAAAAGTGTAATCAGAAATTGCGCAACGCATCGTTATACGTTGAGAATCTTTGGATCATTCAAAATATGGATGTCGCATGAAAGGTAATTTAATAAACTATAATACCGTTTGATAAAAGTTTAAAATCCGTGTTATAGTTTTCGAAATATGACAATTTTTCTAAACAACCGATATTTTCAGCAAATAGAAAAATAGATGAAAACGCAAAATTAAAAAAAAATTTTATTTAACATTTTTTTTCATTTTGTTGCGTAAATTTTTAAATTCATAAACTAATGATATTATTTTTGCTATAATTCTGGTTTTTGTTTGCTGACAAAATTTGTATGACATATATTTTGTTTACAATTTTTTTTTAGGCATTCAGCTTTCTGATTTTTTATATGATTTTTTCGAGCTATGCTGCTTTTAACGTATCATTAAAATTTTAATGTGACCGAAACATATCTTTTGATTTATACAAGTTATTTATTATTAACTGTTAAAGTGCAAACAAAAACTGTTAAACAGCATACAAAAAGCCTTATAATGATATGATATGGATATGATGTTGTCAGTTTGCCCTTAGTTTGTTGCACATAGTATGTGAAAATGTAGGGAAACTACCAAAAAATCGGTCATCTATTTGTAAAACTAAGCAAGACCTTTGGCGTTACTGCTTACAAGATAAATATTTATTGTATAGTTTCGTATGGATACTCCCAAACAATGATATTATTTTAACATTTGTATTAAACAATTTGGTAAGTCCGTTATATGAATAGTTTCCTGCAATAAAGTGTCTCGGCTTCTTAATTTCATTAGGCCACAATCTAGTGATGTTGACTCGAGTATAATTACGTAAGGAATACCAATGTTGTCTAAAACGGATAACTCTGATTCCAATGTATTTGTAGATTCAATGCAAATACTATTTTTGTTATACAGATCAATGCCAGCATCACTTATAACGTTTGAAACGTGAGAATGTAGACTTTCCAATTCACTTTCATAATTTTCTGAAACAAAATTATATAAATAGCGATTAATGTTTACATTTAATTTAAGTAAATATATGTCTACGGAAATGTTAAACACTGCTCCTTTGCAAAAAAATAACAGCAGATTCTGAAAATCACATTATTTCTTCCTTTCTTTTTTGAGATATCGGTCATTTTCGGTTTTTGGAACAAAAAAAAAAATTTTTCCACTTAATTATAAATATCTCAAAAACTAATATTTATATTTAAACGTACTATATGTCAAATTAAAGGTAATTAAATTTCCTATAAATGATGTTCACATTAATTTTTGGTTGATTTGTTAGTTTCTGCGAAATAAATTCATTTTTTTTTTCGAAAAAATTTAAAAATCAAATCAACTGCAAATTTATACAAAAAAAAAAAATTGTAAAAAATCAGTTTGTTTTTTTAATATCAAAGTCTAAATATTTATGAAGAAAATAAGATACTATTTAAGAAAATCGATTTAAAAATGAAAAAGTTACACAAAATTTAATACTTCCGTTTTTTTATACATATGTATATTGCAGTTGCATGATTGTGAAAAAACTTCACAAAATTTGCGTTTATGATAATTTTCAACGTATATACATATGTATGCTGTACGCACCTAATATAGAGCATATTCTAAGGAATATTCAGGTAAAAGGTTGCCGATTTCGTGTCGGCAGTCTGTCAGTTACCTGTAAAAGAAAACCTTATGGTCGAAATTACTGACCATTTACTGTTTGGTTATTTGTGACAATAGGATCATGAATAAGAGTTCTATAGTTGTTGCTGAAGCATGAATTTCTATATTTTAATATAAAAAATGAGTGGAATAACTCATAGTCGAAAGTTAAGTACTTGAAATATACATATGCATACATAAGTATGTGAAATGGAATCGCGTTTTTTCAGTTATGGTATCGGTTTTGACAGATTGAAGCAATAAAATTAGAGTAGCATTAGTGGAAGCTGAACTATGCAAATGAACTCAAAACATTTGATTTAGAAAAAAAGTAGTTAATCCTATGCCAAACTAGTTTATCCTGAAATGGTAAATTTTTTTATCAGGACAAACTAGTTCGTCCTCGGCTAAACTAGTTTATTCTAACACGCATCGGATAAACTAGTTTGGCTGGTAACATATACAGTGGCGAACAGTGAAATCGGGACAAACCAAACAGTGGCGAACAGTGAAATCGGGACAAACCAAAAAAATTGAATAAGACTTTAGGATCTAAATTTTTATCGATTCAAAAAATCGATGCAAGGATCAGAAAAGCAAATAATTTTTATTGAAAATATTTTGCTGTAGGTCAAAAAACCACACCATAAACATCTCTTTTTAGCAAAAAAACTGAAATATGTCCTTTATTGATAAAAAATGTTTTTGGTAAATGTTGTAAAATTTTATTTTTAAGGAACTAATTCTAAAATATTTGCAGCAGGTATTTTATGAACTAATATTTAGGATTGAAAAAAAAGGTATCAATATTTTGTTGTTCCCCCCTTCGCTTTTATGACCGCCACAACTCGCTGCGGAATGGAAGAGAACCTGGGGGTCCGCGAAGCCATTCCAGGGGTCCGCGAAACAATTTTGATATCAATAATTTTACATCATCAAACTTTTCGCTTTATTTAAATAACTCATTTATTAAAAATTCTACAAGGACATGGCTTTTTGAATGATTGCACATATTTTAAAAAAAAAAACTGTGCATTTACTTTTGTTCAAACAGTTAGATGCCCACTGCACTCTTCCCACTGTTTGACAACATCATAAATTTTTGTAAATTTTAATTTGAGCCTACAAGGTGCAGCTTCAAATAAATTTAAAGTTGAAGTTAAGAGCTAAACACAGTTGCGACGTGCGATATCGTCCATATTTTTCTTATACGTTAATAGTGCGTACAAAATTGACACTAGAAAATTTATCGCAGAGAAATAGAACAAAATCTTCTTCTTCTTCTTTTCCCTGTTCTGATTCTGGCAACGACTGGATCCGGGATCCCTTTGACTTTAGTATTGCTAAGCAATTATCGATATTAGAGCAAGATATACTCGTGGCTATCCCTTGCTATTGAAACTAAAGTTCAATAAAATTGAACTAACTAACTTTTAGTTAGTCCTAAAATCTGATTACTATGCACTTGCAAATAAGGGCATCCAGAACTTGATGCCGTTTTGTACGAAGTAAGATTCAATTTTCAAAAAGATTATATTTTTTTAATGCAAATTTATTCAAATGCAGAAAATAATATTAAAAAAAAAATATTAATTTTGAAGCGTAAAATTTTTTACTTTCTCTGGTACACCTCTTATTAGTGCTTTGATGGTATTTTTTTGGATTTTTTGGCCTGACGCGCACCACTTGCGTCTAAAATGAGTTGTGTCCTTACATGTCCCTTTTGTTGCCTTTAATTGCCTCTTCACTAGAACCTAATATCTCTCGATTGGCAGGAGTTGGTGGATTGGGTGGGTTCGCTTCTCTAGGAACAAAAGTAATGTTATTTTACTGGTACCACTCAAGAGCCGCTTTACTGTAGCATTCCATGATGAAGATTTCGATGTTCATTGTGCCTCTGGTCACGAAATTTTGGCTTCTTTTACCACAACTGTAAATTGCTCACCAAACAAGAAATTTTCTGGGAAATTTTTTATTTATTTTGTGTTTTAAATTTTTTGGGACATATCCACTAGCGTTGGCAAAATAAAATTCTTGGTCAGGAAACTGAAAAATGTCGGAAAGGACGAACGTTTCGACATCCATAATGCCACATTCGAATTTGGACACAAAATCTTTTCTCAGTTTTTGAGCTCGTATTATTGCTTCGCAATTGTTTTCAGCATTCCGATCTGGTACTTTCTGAACTTTGTAGGTCTTCAGCCTAGCCTCCCCTTTCATTTTTCGCACAAATGATACAGAGAAATCTGCTAGCTGAGCGATTTTTTTTTCCGAAAGATTTGGAGTTTTCTTCAGCATGGTTACGACCTTCTTTGCGTTATTACGGTCACCACAACCTTTTTTCCAGAGCGTTTCCTGCTTTTTATTCATGCTAACGTCTGTTTTAAAAATTTTCATTACGCAAGATTCCGAATTTATGTTAACTTTAGCATCTCTTGCAATCCTCTTGAAAGTATATTGCAGGTTATTTAAAAAAATTTTTAATTTTTTTTCACGCATTTCTATTTTGCTGCTCATGTCTTCGCAAAGTAATAGATGAGAATGCAAAGTGATATGAAATAGTATTTGACATGGTTTTCTAAGCTAACCTGATCAAAATAATTTAATTTTTTTATGAAAGAAGTTATAAGCAAAAACGTTTGCACATATTTCTTATGACGCAATCCTTATTTGTGTGAACAGGCTTTTTGGTACTATTATATATAACATGAAATTTTAGAAACCAGCTTAGTGTAGAAGCAGACCTGAGAATAAAACTTCCGAATATAGAGCCCGACATTGTGGATTTGGTTTCAAGAAAACTACATCATCCATCTCATTAAGTAAAAACTTTTACAGAAGAAAATATAACAAATTTCGCTTATAAAATGACCAATAATCACCAAAAAAATAATTTTCATTTTGAGCTTTATTATTATTATATTATTTATTAAAAAAGATATTAAAAAAAAAATTATTTTCTAGGCTTTATTTTGACCAAGAAATATTTGTCTGAGTTTAATGTACATATTTTGATTTGAAACTTTTTTAATTCTTTTACATTTCCCCAATTTTTATTCATTTTGTATTTCAATTACATGAAAATCCTAATAAAAAATGTTTGCCTCTATAAATGCGCACGATTGGTTAAATATTTATTCTAAAGTAGTGTCTGCATTCTTTTGAACTTCTGGATCTTCAAAAACTGGACATACATAACATACATAGTGTTGAAAAGACCTTTAAAATAAGACCGGAAAAATTAAAGCAAAATAAAAATTCTTTGTTCCTTAACCTCGTCAGATAACCGGACATTTTATGTCTGGTTGATTTTGACATCGGTTGGCAAGCCTGAGTGTCTTTGTCATTATTGAGTCAGAAATTAAGCTTAGAACGACTTCAAATGTCTAGAGTTGGGATGGGCTCCGCACAAAGAAATTTAACTCGATAAGGGGTCCGCGGACTACATAAGTTTAAGAACCCCTGGTCTAGATGCTAATGAACTGGATAATTATTTCTTAAAGTCAAACATAAAGCAAGATCACACTAATTTTCAAATAAACCAAAATTTAGTGCATCCATCTACTACCACATTTAATTTTATAGCAGTGTTAGAAGAGGAAGTAATTAAAAGTTTTACAGCGATTAAGTCTAATGCTGTTGATTATGACGGTATATGCCTAACATTTTTAAGATTACTTCTTCCATAAGTACAATGGGTGGCCAAATTATTAGGGACAGTACTCATATTTTTGTATTTTCTAGTTTAAATGATTTTTTTGAGCAACTAATTGGTGCTAGGCTTAGTAAGTATTTTTTTTTATTATAATATTCTATTTAGATAATAAAAACAACATAATACGTATTGTACACTCATTTATTTTTTCGTAAAGGGCATATCCTTAGAAAATTTTATGCAAATAACATTAATATTTGCTGATACCACCCTTAGCTACAATTACGGCTTGTATGCCTCGGGGCATGCTCTGTATACATTTTTTTTGGGTGTTGTAGGAGTTCGGTGTTGTGATGTCATTATCTGGTGAGTGTTTCAATCAATTTCTGTGTGGTGGTAATCAATTCTATCGCGATCGCCCGTTTGGAGTTTTTCCACATGCTCTCTATGAGCTTCAAGTCAGGTGGGTTCGCCGCCAAGGCAAAACGCCTATGTTTTTGTCAGCTAGAAATGCAGTAGCATTTCTATGTCTCCTCCCTCCCTCTCTTAAATCATCAAGAGGGCAACGAGCTGTTAATTATATAGGCTTCCAAGCTTTTAGTAATTTGCCAATAGAGATCAAAAATTAAATGCGACTAAGTGCATTTAAAAGAAAAATTATTGAATATGATAAAAATAACGACATTTACATTACATAAATATGTACATATATACAAATAAGAATGAAAATTAGCATAATTGAAAATTAGGAAAATGTTGAACAAAGTTGAAAATTTAAATTATGCATGTAAAAATGGCATTTATGCTAAATAAAGATGATCAATCAAAAATCAAATCAAAATAAGAATTTATTGATTTATAAGACAACCTGATAGAACAATCGAGGTTCCACGCATGCACTGTAGCATAGAAGTCTTTTTTATTTTTAAAAGTGCTCTATGCATGAGCAAATATTAATTTTATTATCATTATTATTAAAAACCTTATCGATTTCTTAACCTTTTTTTATGTCCTAATATGAGGTGCTAAAATTTTCAGATGACCTTGAAAGTTTTGAAACAATATTCTCTTGCTGAACAATTAATCGGACTAATACGTGGCGTATAAGATGCATATTTTTTTATTTTAAGATTCGTCAGATGAGGTGCCAAAACTTTCAGATGACCGATTAGTCGGACTAATTGCCAATTCTGACCAATTCATGACCTATAAGATGCATATTTTTTTATTTTAAAATTTGCCAGATGAGGTCTTAGAATAGCGGAGACAGCACAGTTTTTTAACAAGCTTCAGAGGATTCGTGAAATCTTTTAACGGTTCCAGATATTTAGAAGGAACTAATCTCGTGTAGTTCGAAAAATTATTCTCAATCGCTCCTACCATTAATATCCAGGCCTTGCTGACCAACATCACTCGAGGTGGTCAGAAAATTGACCTAAATTTCCAACAACAGCAAGAAATTGGACTCTGAACCACATTCTCACCAAAGCAGAAGCGCTTAAGATGATCTACGGACGCAGATTTTTAAGAGGGAAGGAGCGAACGACATTGTAAGTGCACTAATCAAAACAACAAGTGACATTGACATCGCGCAAAGGATCACGATACCTGTAATGGTCAATTTTATATTGCCATCAAAAAATTTCAAAATTTTTATAAATATTTATTTTGACAACGCACCCTGTATCAACATACGGCAAACAAACATCTATACATGCGTATACGCATCGCGATGTGCGACAATTACTCAAAACCTGTTTGCGTTCTTGTTGTTGTTGTAATTACAATTGCACATAGATCTGCATATTCAGCATGTACGGTTGTTGTTGTCCTTGGTACTAAAAACACCCACGCTATTACTTAGTTGCTAACCCTTTTGGTTGAACGCTCAACTTCTTTCGTTCTTTCTGCATAAAACCAACAAGGGATCAACATCGGCTAGTGGTACAGAACCAAAAATTAATAAAAGTGTTTTTTTTTTAAACTTAAATTGAATTTTTTTTTTTAAAGAACTGCATACATTTTTGTATGTAGAAAGTTTAATTATTTACACTATAGAATAAAGTTAAGAATAACTATAGTTTCAATTAATTTGGGACCGAATTTTCTTGCAAATAAGTTTGCTAACAAGCATTGGGAGTTGAAGGTTATCTCAACTCCAAAACCTTGAAATGCTTTACTATCGCTCAAAACTATATATCATTTTGGTGAGTTTTTCCATTAATAAATGAAATTTTGTACTCCAACCGGTTACTTCAGTTGCAATTAACCTTCAACGCCTCATAGGGCGCAACCTTAAATTAACCTTTGCATAGCGGCATCGAGTTATATAAGCCTTGATCAGGCCATACAACACCAGACAACAACAAAATCACCAAAGCTTTTCATATCTATTAAATTTTCGTAAATCTTCTATTATTTTTATATTATTTATTTAATTTTTCTCTAATTTCCTAAAATATTTTCTATAAATTAATTTCTTAAAAATATTGAAAATTAAATCAAAAATTAAAGAAAAAAATGTTTTCTAATTTAAACTAAAATTTTTCGAAATATTTAAATTTAAATAATCTTAAAATTTGAATTAAAATATGGCTTAAGATAATTAGAATTATTATATAAAGTAAATATCTATATAAATTATTATTATGCATAGGGCAATTAATTAGCTTAATACTACGAAACAACATCACATTTTATCGTATTTTCGCTGGGCCCACCGATTTCTACGATGGATAACAAAAATCAAAGTGAGTTGTAACGAAATACATATGCATATTCATTTTACCTTTACTTATACACCTTAAAAATTTTATTAATACTTAAAAATACCTTCCTTATATCTTAAAATGTTAAAAATGTTTATTTTTACAACGTAGATTTAGATACATTTTAAAACTCTAAATAATTTTCTTTTCGATTCTTAGTTTTTTTTAATAACATAAAATGCATGCTTATTGCATATTGTTGTTGCAATCAGCATAGCACTTTCTCTCTCATTATTTTTTTAAACCATTTTCTCTTTGATTTAGCTCTTTTCATAATTTTGCGTTTGCATTGTATTTGCCAAATCACCTGAAATGTTAGCATAGTATTCTTTATTAAGTATAAATAAATGTTAAATCATTCGGTTTTGTCCGTCAACATTTCGGCATGTGCAGTGGTAGTTGCATAAATTAGATTTTGTGCTAACTTGTTATAGGGGCAATTTCATAAACTTTTCGAATTGCCAAAGTAGGGTGGGTGAAGACGGGGACCACTAACATCATTGGTTCCCCACAAAATCAAGTAAAGTAGCAGATGGTTAACCTTTGTTTTGTCGGGTTATTTTTTTTGTTGTATATCTACTATCTCAAAAGTGCACATAATTTTATTGTGGTAGTGGTCATAGGAATGTGGATTAGGGAAGATCCCCGACATACGACGAGCTAGCAAGAGCAGAGCTAGATGTGCACGCCATCCGACATCCAGATTCTAAACATTGTAAAGGTTTAGGCCTTTATTTCTAAGGACCAATGTTCTTAAACATATTGATTTTCTTTTGAAAATCAAACCATAAACAACCACACTATTACAATATGGCGCCCAACGTGGGGCCTGGCAGTTTTTTTATTGTTCAGGTTCAAACTCTAGCATGTGATGATTGCTATCTGTCGTCACATTATCTCCTTTGATTTAATTTTTTTTATATATTATTCTGTTATAGTTGTTGCGATTTAGTAAAAACTATCTTTAGGATTTTGCGATTGCAATTCGAGTTTTGCGGATTGGTCGACCAAAGAAAAGAATTCTATTTCGTATCAATACAACAGAAGACAAACTTTTTCTTTTTATAATGGTTTTGAGTATTATTTTTTTATTTAGGTATTTCTTTTGGAATTGCGGAGTAATAGACTGTGTTTGATACTCTGACCATTGATTTACTTTAAATCTTAATACTTTACCTTTCAATAGTGATTCTTATTAGCTTCAATAGTTCATTTTGTTAACCATATGCTATTTGCTTGATTTGTGTATATTTTGTGCATGCTGATTTTAAAATGACGATATTAGCCGATATTATTGAAACAATTATGCCTGTGAGACACAGTAAAGAAGATTTGAATTTACCTTTACTTAATGTAAATGATACTTTTTGTGGTATTTGTCATGAAGAAATAAGAAGCAATGATAAGCTCAGCGTCACTTCTTGCAAGCACAAGTTTCATACAGAGTGTATTTTAAATCAACCCGGTGCTTTTAAAAATACAGCACAGAAACCAAAAAGTTTTAGGGGGAGAAGTAGAGGTGCAACACCTAAACGTAACAGACCACTTACTCGGTCTATGGACAGTAACCAAAACAATTTAGATTGGACACTTGCAGACTCTGGTACGAATAGTCAGCGAGTAACATTTTCTAATTCTGCAGAAAATGCAAATAATAATGAAATTCCTTTAAATCATAATCATAACTTGAATCATATTGAGGTTATGAGCAATGCAATTGTTCAAACTGAACAGCAAAATATGATGCCAGAACTAACTTCTTTTATATCTATAACTATTGATCGAACGCTTCATAGGCAGTTAGAATCTTTAAGGATTCAAAACCAGACTAGCTTTTCTGAGAGCCGACCAAATTTGCCACGGGAAACACCGCTTCGAATTGATTTCCAACACTTTCACAATCGGTAGGTGAAGCTCAAGGACATTCACGTTCTAGTGTTAGATCTCATTCATCTTTTGAATCTGGAAAAGTGTCAAATAATATACAAAACTGGCATTTGAAGTTAGATGGCTCAAAAGACGGAATCAATATTAATGAATTTATATATCGTTTACAATCTTTAACGGAACAAAATCTTTTTAACGATTATCAACTTTTGTGTGATAATCTGCACTTGATTTTTATAGGCAAAGCTTAAGATTGGTTCTGGAAATTTCATTATCGCCATCGTCATTTCACTTGGGATACTTTTTGCACAGAATTTAGAATAAGATAAGAAGTTACTTTAACAGGTTTTGACATTTGGGAGAAGATTAGAAAGCGAAAACAGAAAGAAAATGAAAATTTTGAAGAATATCAAACAGCTATAGAAGATTTAGCTTACCAATTACAGAATGAAGTTTCTGAATTTGAATTAGTTGATATTTTGATGAGAAATTCTAAGCCTAATTTGCGTTATGAGCTTTTGCATTTAAATATTCGAACTATTTCCAAACTTCGTGACGAAGTTAGAAAACACGAAGCCTTCTTTTTTGAATCTGGCACACAATATTATAAGCCTAAGCAGCAATGGCAACGCGGCCACATTTCAGAAATAGAAGACGAGTATCGAGACGATAGTGTGAAGAAGTTTTTGATATTCAGCGCTCACACTCGACAGTAGTATGCTGGAATTGCGATAAGCTAGAACATCGTTATGATGACTGCTTAGAGCAACGCAAAATATTTTGTTACGGTTGCGGGAAGAAAGAAACTTTCAAACCCCGATGTAGTGTTTGTTCACCTTTGGAAAACCGGAAACGGGATGCGGCAAGCAACACCATTTTGACGCATCCATCAAATCTACAGTAGAAACTAAAACTCACGATGTTTCTACATCTACCTCTGAATTTTTAAATTTCGAACCAGTGAAAGACACTAACAAATTTGAAAATTCTAAACCTAATTTAAGACCTATAATTCCTTTTCATGAGCGACTTGAACGTTATAATCAATCACCATCTTTATCGAAAACCTAAGCGTTCAACAAAACGCTTGCGGCTATTTTGGAAAAATTTAATGTTGACAAAACAAAAATTATTGTCAGCTATTTTTACGAATACTAATAATAGATTATATACCGATATTGAAATTTTTGGCAAGTCTTTTGTAGCATTGTTGGACTCAGGTGCAAGAATAAGTTGTATTGGCAGTGATGCTGCAAAACATGTTTTATCTCAAGGTAAAATTAAAAAGTCGTTTGGCGACATAAAAACTGCTGATGGTTCTTCTTGTCCTGTTGTGGAAAAAACTTGTGTGAATCTTTCTTATAAGAAAATAACCAAGAGTATAGAATTATTTGTAGTTCCTTCATTAAAGCAAAACATTTATTTAGGGATTGATTTTTGGTTAGTATTTGGTTTGACGGATGTAATTTTGAAACAAAATTTTATTTCGGAACTGGATGTTGGAAAAGATGATACTTTTGCTCCAGAACCTAATATACATATGCTTAATGACGAGCAGAGTAATCGCCTAAAAGCAGTTATCGACATATTTCCATCATTCGAGAGAGAAGGATTAGGACGCACATCTTTAATTGAGCATTCAATTGACGTTGGTAGCTCAAAACCCGTTAAACAACGTCATTGGCCTGTTTCACCAGCCATAGAAAAATTAATGTTCGCTGAAGTTGATCATATGTTAGCTTTAAATGTAATTGAAGAATCTTCTAGCCCGTGGAGCAGTAATTGTGTTTTGGTCCCGCTTATGCTTACATTCACGTGAAGTGAATAAGCATACACTTAAGGATGCATATCCACTTCCTCATATCGATGGAATCTTAAGTAGGCTACCTCCAGCTAGATATATTACTGGCTTAGATATATGCCTTTTGGCAAATACCTCTTGAAGAAAAATCTCGTGTTATTACTGCGTTTACTATTCCTAACCGGCCTTTATATCAGTATAAAGTTATGCCATTCGGATTATATAATGCGCCACAAACACTTTGTCGTGTTTTCATCTATATAGATGATCTTCATGTTTTGTCCGACAATTTTGATTCTCATTTAACTCTCTTGCAAGAAGTTGCACTACACTTGCGTAAAGCTAACTTAACCATCAATATTGCTAAGTCTAAGTTTTGCATGATGGAAATAAAATATCTCGTCTTTATTATTGGGCAAGGTCAAATAAAAACCGACCCTGAAAAGATTGACGTCATCATTAATTTTCCTGTACCTTCCACTGTGAAGCAATTACGAAGTTTTCTTGGCTTATCAGGTTGGTACAGGCGATTCATAAGTAATTTTGCTACAATAACTTTTCCTTTAACTGAACTTCTGAAGAAGAGCAAAACTTTTGAGTGGAACTCAGAAGCTCAAAAAGCTTTTGAGCAGCTAAAAACTTTATTAACTTCAACACCTATCCTTGTAACTCCAAACTTCTCGAAAAAATTTATTTTGCAATGTGATGCAAGCTTTGTTGGTCTTGGTTGTGTCCTTGCTCAAGAAAATGAAGATGGAATTGAACTTTCTATAGCATTTATGTCCACTAAATTGACAAAAGCACAACGTAATTATTCGGTTACGGAACTTGAGTGTCTGGCTGTTGTTCAAGGCATTAAAAAGTTTCGCGCTTACATTGAAGGCCAAGATTTCACGGTGATCACCGATCACGCCAGCCTTCTATGGTTAATGCGACAAAAAGATCTTTCAGGACGATTAGCTCGGTGGACACTTAAGCTCCAAGGCTTCACTTTTCAGATACTGCATCGTAAAGGCACCGAAAACGTTGTTGCCGATACGTTGTCAAGATCACTGGAAGATTCTATAAATGCTATTGAAGACAGTGGTCCAATAATTGATTTATCTTCTGAATATTTTCAATCTGAAGAATATCTTCAGCTGAAAGCTAAAATTTTAGGAAATTCTGCGAAATTACCTGATCTTAAGGTAATTGACAATTATGTGTACAAAAGAACAGAACATTTTACAGGAAACGCGAAACAAGAAGAAGGTTCCTGGAAACTTTGGGTACCGTCCGCATTAGTTCTACAAGTTCTTTACCGTGCTCATAATCCACCGAACTCCGCCCATTGTGGTACAGCTAAGACTATTGAAAAGTTAAAAAGATATCTCTTTTGGCCTAAAATGATACCTAAAATCTGTGAATATATACGCGACTGTGAAACATGCAAGTGTACAAAAAGTCCAAATATAACCTTACGACCACCAATGGGAAGACCATTAACTTCTGAGCGCCCATTTCAAAAACTCTGCTTAGATATTTTAGGACCTTATCCTAGGTCTAAACTTGGTCACATTGGCTTATTAATAGTTGTTGATAATTTAACAAAATTTCACTTTTTGCATCCTTTGAAGAAATTTACTTCACAAAATATTTGTGATTATTTGGAAAAATCTATTTTCTTTACTTTTGGAGTACCGGAAACAATTTTAACTGATAGCGGCGTACAGTTTAAGTCAGGTTTGTTTGAATCTTTTCTTACTCGCTTTGGAATTCAGCATATCTGTACCGCGATCTATTCACCTCAAGCGAATTCATCCGAACGGGTGAATAGATCTATTATATCCGCAATTCGAGCATTTATAGGAAAAAACCATAAGTCATGGGACACTTATCTTAACGAAATAACATCCGCTTTACGATCATCGGTTCACCAAAGCACTGGTTATGCACCTTATTTTCTTGTTTTCGGACAGAACATGATTCTTCATGGCAAAGACTACAAGCTATTACGAGCGCTGAATTTAATTGAGGATGACTGCAGGTTAGATTATCCTGATGCAACCAAGATAATTAGGCAAACAGCTAAAAACAATTTGTCAAAATCGCACGAAAACAATGCCAGAATTTACAATTTACGAAGTCGACCTATTCAATATAGCATTGATGAAAATGTTTTCGCCAGAAACTTTGTTCAAAGCAACGCAATTAAGAAATTTAATGCAAAATTAGCACCAACGTTCTTTAAAGCAGTTGTTAAACGGAAATTAGGCATGTCATATTATGAACTCGCTTCTGAAAGTGGCAAAATATTAGGCGTGTATCATGCAAAAGATATGCAGAAAATAAACAATACCTTAAAAACTTAAAATTTTCCTTTTCCAGCAAATGACTTCTTAAAATTTGCTTTACATATTTTTGCAATTTAAATAAGCATTATCTGTTTTGTAATGGTCAATTTTATATTGCCATCAAAAAATTTCAAAATGTTTATAAATATTTATTTTGACAACGCACCCTGTATCAACATATGGCACACAAACATCCATACATGCGTATACGCATCTCGATGTGCGACAATTACTCAAAACCTGTTTGCGTTATTGTTGTTGTTGTAATTACAATTGAACATCGATCTGCATATTCAGCATGTACGGTTGTTGTTGTCGTTGGTACTAAAAACTCCCACGCTAGTACTTAGTTGCTAACCCTTTTGGTTGAACGCTCAACTTCTTTCGTTCTTTCTGCTTAAAACCAATAAGGGATCAACATCGGCTAGTGGTACAGAACCAAAAATTAATAAAAGTGTGTTTTTGTTTTTTTAAACTTAAATTGAAGTTTTTTTTTAAAAGTACTGCATACATTTTTGTATGTAGAAAGTTTAATTATTTACATTATAGAATAAAGTTAAGAATAACTATAGTTTCAATTAATTTGGGACCGAATTTTCTTGCAAATAAGTTTGCTAACAAGCATTGGGAGTTGAAGGTTATCTCAACTCCAAAACCTTGAAATGCTTTATTGGACTGTCGCTCAAAACTATGTATCATTTTGGTGAGTTTTTCCATTAATAAATGAAATTTTGTAACCGGAAAATCTGGTTATCTTAGGGCTACTAGGCAGGGTGCTCCAACCGGTTATTTCAGTTGCAATTAACATTCAACGCCTCATAGGGCGCAACCTTAAATTAACCTTTGCATAGCGGCATCGAGTTATATAAGCCTTGATCAGGCCATACAACACCAGACAAAAACAAAATCACCAAAGCTTTTCATATCTATTAAATTTTCGTAAATCTTCTATTATTTTTATATTATTTATTTAATTTTTTACTAATTTCCTAAAATATTTTCTATAAATTAATTTCTTAAAAATATTGAAAATTAAATCAAAAATTAAAGCAAAAAATGTTTTCTAATTTAAACTAAAATTTTTCGAAATATTTAAATTTAAATAATCTTAAAATTTGAATTAAAATATGGCTTAAGATAACTAGAATTATTATATGTATAAAGTAAATATCTATATAAATTATTATTATGCATAGGGCAATTAATTAGCTTAATACTACGAAACATCACATTTCATCGTATTTTCGCTGGGCCCACCGATTTCTACGATGGATAACAAAAATCAAAGTGAGTTGTAATGAAATACGTATTCATATTCATTTTACCTTTACTTTGATAATTCAAATCATGATAATTTTGATATAAACATACTTACAATTAAAATATTTTTCTTATGTATATTTTTCTCACCTACTTATCTTACAATTACTTAACTTAAATTTTTTTTTTATAAATTTATACCTTAAACTTAAAAATTAATTATGCCTTAATTATATACCTTAAAAATTTTATTAATACTTAAAAATACCTTCCTAATATCTTAAAATGTTAAAAATGTTTATTTTTACAACCCCCTAAAATGTAGATTTAGATACATTTTAAAACTCTTAATAACTTTCTTTTCGATTCTTAGTTTTTTTCAATAACATAAAATGCATGCTTATTGCATATTGTTGTTGCAATCAGCATAGCACTTTCTCTCTCATTATTTTTTTTTAAACATTTTCTCTTTGATTTAGCTCTTTTCATAATTTTGCGTTTGCATTGTATTTGCCAAATCACCTGAAATGATAGCATAGTATTCTTTATTAAGTATAAATAAATGTTATACACTGAGTATAAAAGTGTTATACATACTTAAATAAAAATGTGAAGTTTCTTTTTGCTCTGAGAATAATAATTATGTCTTTTTAAATCATTCGGTTTTGTCCGTCAACATTTCGCCATGTGCAGTGGTAGTTGCACAAATTAGATTTTGTGATAACTTGTTATAGGGGCAATTTCATAAACTTTTCGAATTGCCAAGGTAGGGTGGGTGAAGACGGGGACCACTAACATCATTGGTTCCCCACAAAATCAAGTAAAGTAGCAGATGGTTAACCTTTGTTTTGTCGGGTTATTTTTTTTGTTGTTGTATATCTACTATCTCAAAAGTGCACATAATTTTATTGTGGTAGTGGTCATAGGAATGTGGACTAGGGAAGATCCCCGACATACGACGAGCTAGCAAGAGCAGAGCTAGATGTGCACGCCATCCGACATCCAGATCCTAAACATTGTAAAGGTTTAGGCATTTATTTCTAAGGACCAATGTTCTTAAACACATTGATTTTCTTTTGAAAATCAAACCATAAACAACCACACTATTACATACCGTTGGCCAGGTATTCTACAAACGTGTCAAACTGCAACGACAGCACTTTCACAATTCGTGTATCAATAGTGTATATGACATTCCATTGTAATGAGAAAGAAATTGGGCTTATAAACCTTAGCTTTAGTATAATGTAGTAGAAATTACTTTGCGTCTGTCTATTACAAGTTTGACTTGTGGCTGAACAATATTTTTTTCGTATGACATTGATAATTTTTACATTATTTTAGATGTATGTACAATATGTGATTGCCTGAATATGAGCGAAGGATCGTGCCATGCAAAGGAAGACAGTAATAAATATTTATAGATAGTAGTTTTATGTTAACAAAAATTGATTACCTTTAGACAAGCATATTACTGCACATTGAAATGGCGCTAACTTTCTATTGATGAATAAACTATCACTGCGAGTATCAATGCAGGCATCCAATAGCAAAGCTGTAAGTAGTAAATAGAAAAATCAATGTTTTTAAATCATTACATGTTTCTAAAATGATTCGCTCAGTTCTTATAATTAGAAGTTCTCAGGAACAATATAAAACTTAATTTTTGCAATGTACACAAAAGTAAAAAAATCTGTTTTTGAAAATTATATCATCGTATATGTTTGTTAAAACCTAGGCAAGTAAACATTATAAGCTTATTGAACGTGTAAGTTCGATTTTGTATTTTTCAGAGTTTAGCTCTTAATTATATTCATTTTAACACTAATCGGAGTAATCGTAACTCTTATGGGTTATATTACCAACCAATCCGTTGAACTAATTATATAGCAACAATTCCTTTTAATCGCATGATCACCTTCATTAACAATTGCGATGTACATATGTATATAATATTAGCTTGTCAAAAGGTCAACTCGAGCTGAGATTGAAAAATATTTATAGTTAATTTTGTAGTTTAATAATTTGTGTTGACCGAGCACCACATCATGCTGGATAAATTTTTTCTAACATTTATGCCTGAGACCATATAAGTAAATTTTACATAAAACTACAATAATGTAATTGTATGCTTATATACATAAATATATGTATATGATCTGAGTGGGTATGTTGAGAAAGTGTGTTAATGCTAAGGAAAAATTATAGAAATATAACAAATTACTTAATATGCATGTATAATTTTTCTATTTGCATCATTTATTAAGCAAGCTTTTTACTTGGTTTAAAGTTAAGTTGCTAAGAAGGCTCATAGCTGTAGAACTAAACTCTATTATTATTATAAAAAATACTTTGTTCTGCTATCTCACTTTTAAAGGCGGTACCGCGGCAGAAGTGCAGCAGGAATTAACAAAGCGTGAAGTGCATTTGAACAACTCCATAAAATATGGTAGTGAAGCGTAATCTCAACAGAGACCAAATTTCGAATATTAAAATCAAATATTCAATCGGTGCTTTACGCTTGCGAATCATGATCTCTCACAAGCACACTGACGGATGAACACAAGCCTATTTGAACTTCTGTATTAGACTTATATTGAGAATTTGGTGGTCCCGCTCGATTTCGACCTTCATTTGACTAGCAGCCACAATCCTCTCTAAACTGAGATTGTGATAAGTCAAAGAATAGGTCATCACATGATCAGAAAAGACGCTAGAAAAACTTGGTGAAACCCGCAAGGAGGCAGATGCAGAAGAAAACCAAAAACATCGTATCCCCGATAGAAACTGATTTGTCAAGCAACGGAGCGCATCGGCACAGCATAACACGAGCCAGGAATCGCAATAGCTATAGAGCGAATCGATTTCAAATTGCTGAATTGGTTGCCGATACAATATGTTGTTTTTCAGAGGGTATAAGAGGTCACAGATCTTTACGATTTGAATGAAAATACATTTTTTACGAAGTACAGGCAAGTCTCGGTATAACGAACTTCCCTTTAACGAAAATCCGATCTAACGAATGGCCAAATTTCTTACATTGAGTACCTTATATAACGACTGTTTCGAAAAATTTCACCCCGATTTTACGAATAATGAATGACAAAAATTTTAAAACAATTAGAAAGTAAGTTAAACATGTAAAACCAAAACAAAAAAGGAAAAAAACAGTTTCAGGTACCGTTTGTTTCTCAATGCTTACTTAGATTTTCTTGGCATAATTTCATTTTTGTCACATTTGGATTAATTTCCATGTAAGTGTTGTAGAATTAATGGTCCATATTAGGAGTGCCAATAAAGACGGCTTTACTCGACTTTTGCCAATTTCAGTCAATAGCCTGTATTATGAGTGGCAATAATTTTCAATTTTCGATACCAGTCAATGTCGAGTCCAGTCGTTTTTATTGACACTCATAATTGGGACCAATATGGGATACATAAAAAAAAGTTCATTAAGTGGAAAATAAAAATGATGAGGGTAAAAGGGTGTGATTTCACAAAAAAATGGAATACCAATTTCTTCTACAGGCACATTAAAGAATTAATTATATGAATTGAAGATTCTTTAAGTTATTGAATTAAAATTAGTGAAAAAAACATAGTCCGATTTAACGAATTTTTCGATACAACGAAAGGGCCTGACATTATATCATTCGTTATACCGAGACTTGCCTGTATTGCGCATTTCAATTTTAGGTGTCAAAAATCGAAAAACCGCTGAAATTTTTATTAAAAGACCGACCTTTCTATTCAAATCAAAAAATTTAATGTGTCTCTTTTGAATGTAATATAACTTCTTATTTTCTTTCAAAATCTTAAAGAAATTTTGAAAATGCTGGAAAATTTGGGGAGTTATGGCGTTTTTTATGAAAATAAACAAGGTTGATTTTTCCACCCTTTTTTTTTGCTAAAAATTTTAGGGTAGATTTTTACTAAATCGAGGAATTACATAAGTATGCAAATACCAAGAACGATTTGCAATAATTAATTTGCAATGTTGTTTTTGGTATTTACTAAGAAAATAGTACTGTAGATTGCCTGGCACTGTTGAAAAAAAAAAATTTACATTTCTATTTTGAAAAAAAAAATTCTCCTGACCTCAAATGACATTTGGCCCGCATGAAAGTCGTCATTTTAACCTCATATTTGCTGTGTTTTATTCGCCAAGTTGCTAGCTATGTACGAAAAAAACGATCAAATCACTAAGTTTCCTACTCGTTGTTATTTGAGTACTCGTTTGTTGTTTTTCATACTTTTTTCATTTCAAATTGTTTATTTTTGACGCCTGACGTTTTAGGCAACTTGCTATGTATGCTTAGCAACTATAGTTTTACTCGTTGATTTTTCGATTTTGTTTTTGTTTTCCCATACAATTGTCGTTGCTAGCTAAAGATATCTAGCAGAGGATGGCGAATAAAACCCAGCTATTAGTAGAAATATACCTTAAAATTTTTAGCGACAAAAAAGGGGATGTTTTTGAGAAATTCAACTTTGGTTATTTCCATAAAAAACGTCATAACTCCCCCAATTTTCAGCGGTTTTTCGATTTTTGACAATAAAAAATGTTTTGTATTCAAATTGGAAGAATATGAGCCCTCTTACATACACTAAAAAAAACATATTTTAACGACAACCAATTGCGCAATTTGATGTCAGTCAGACAGAAAGATTTGAAATGGATTCGGTCGGTAATTAAAATAATTAACCAATGGTTTTTCGAAAGTGGTGCGACTTTTATCTAACATAACATTACTGTTTCTGACCCGCCATGGTGTCGCCCATCCGCTGTAGGTTGTTCAAAAACGGCTGCAGCGATTTTGATGAAACTTGACAGTTTGGTGCATATGTGAAAAAAATTCAAATTTCGCTGTTTCATGTTTTTAAATTCCCTTACAGAGGCGTGGCACCGCCCTAAATTTTAATTTTTATAGCGCCTTATGTATCTTGCAAACTACGAAAAGTTTCGTGATGAAAGTTGGTAAGCAGATGTAGATCATAAATCTAAAATTATATAAAAAGTAGGAGGAATTGGAAAAGTCGGCGTGGTACTCGAAAACTCGAAATCAAAACTTATTCAATATTACTCGAAAACGGCACCTACGATTTTCATAAAAATTTTAGAGATGATGTATTTAGCAGGGCATACCTTCTCGGAATCCAAATTGGCATTTGCAGAAATAGTTTGTTTTGTTTACAAAACTGGGTCTGTAGCTATTGAGGAGCATTTTGTTTCTCTTTTTATATAGGAAAGGAGATATACCTGTAGAAATGTTTTTATTAAACAGAACAAAAGGCACACCAACATTTAAAGCAATCTGTTTGATAAAAGTATTAGAAAAACTATTTTTAGTGTGCGAGTTGGAATTTATAGGACTTAATTATTATATAAGCTTCAAAAGATTAGATAGGCTCAGAGAAGAAGCTCTCAAATATGCCGTTTGCTTTTTAAAACATTCACAAGAGATATTGTACATGTCATTTTCAAAAACGACATCATGGCCTATTTCGGAACGACTTACGACGAACTTCGTTGCAAATCTTTTTCTTTTTTGGCGTTTAACTTTAGACAAAAATTTTTGTTTAAAAGTTAGGGCTCTAGGAACTTGTTGAAATTTTTGAAAGCTTTCATTAAGCATTAATTTTCATTTCCGACAAGATTAGCGCTCTACAGCCTTTCTTAAACCAAAAAATATTTTTAAAAAATTTGGTTTAGGCTTTAGTTTTTTGGTTCAAAAATGCTAGAGCCAGAGGCGGAGACTTCCAAAAAATATTGGGGTGGCACAACTTTCAAGAAATTTTCAAGTGTCATTTTCATGGGGGGGTTGTGGAGAGCCATAATCATCAAAAATTATGAAAATGTAAAAGTACATGATGAAAGCACATGAACAGTACACAATTCACAATTGAAATCATAATTTATTGTTCGAAAAATTACAAAATTTTGGTTATGCAAATGTTTTACTCTAATTTTGCACCGTTCCACAGTATCGATCAAGCGGCTGTCATAGAATATAAAACCATTTATTTAGGGTGGCCCCCATACAAAAATATTTTTGAAATATAATTTTCACAAAGACCACTCAATCGATTCACATGGAATTTACACCAAGTGTCTTTTGTATGAAAAGGCATAGCTAAGGCTATAAGACTTTTCTTAAGGGTGCATATTTAGAGTGGCCCTCATACAAATATATTTTTAAAATATCATTTTCACGAAGACCGGTTATTCGATTCACACCGAATTTACACCACTTAGCTTTTATATTAAAAGTTTTTATCGTTTTTCGCGGATTTTTCCCATTCCTGGTATGACTCACATTTTTTGATAGAAAATATGTACTCTAAAAACTAACAAAAAAATATATATGTGCAAAAAGATATTATTTTCAAAAGAAGCAGTGAAAGAATAAATTTCATTAAAAAAAATAAAATGGCTGAATACACGTGAATACAAATACTTTCTACTCTCCCAAAGTTAGGAATCTAAATTTATTATTTAACTTTATTAAGACATCTTTTTGTTGTTGCTTTCAATAAAAAACTATGAAATTATTTTTCACTTTTTATATTAATTTCATTAGTGCTTACCTTCAACTTTGAAATCCATTAAAATAAACTTTTCTTTAATATTGAAAATAACAAAATTAATATTTTTCCACGACGTTGAAGAAAACAACTTCACTCACTTCAACCGTCTGAAACTGTAAATTTACTTACAGAAAACAAAAATATTTGTTGGTTTCCTAGCTTTGAGAGTATTTGTTGTAAAACTATACCGTTATTTTCTTTAAACGAGAGATTCACTTTTGTCCAGCTAGCATACACTAGACGCAACACTGTGCGTTCTATGAACTTATTCGCGATCTCGTTTAAATCTACATTCAATGCATCTTCGGAATCTATATGCAAAATGCTTAAAAAGTTAAGCCGATGTTGGATACTTTTTAAATAAGTTAATAATCTTATTCAGGTCGAAAACGAGCTATGCATGTCACAGACAACGTTAGCATCAATTCAACAAATTTAATTAATTGTGGTAACAAAACGAGTTTATCGCTTTTCAAAAAACGTACGTATTTTTTATCAAAGATTTGCTATAGCAGTTCGTTTTTTCCAGTAAGTTTTTAGCTTGTCAAATTTCTAAGAGCATGTTTCTATGTAAAATTAGTCGATCTTTGTCGATATCTGAACCAAAAAACATGATTACTTCTTTTTGATATTATTCATTTCCAAAAAGCAAACTTTCCGCCGGGAAAGTGAAAATTTTTGTGTCAAACCCAACTTTCAAACTATTCATAATATTATCAATAATTTCACAGTATTAACTTCTGAAATTTTGTTCGCGGTTTTGGAAACAATCTTCAGCATTTAATTCGAATCATCCAACTTTTTAGAACATTTATTTTGCGTTTTTCTTGTGGTAGTTCAATGCCTACAGAAACTCTTTCTTACCGTGTGAACAATAAGATTACTATAATTTGAACGACGAGTACCGCTAAGAGACCAACGCTAAACTAATCATAACATACAAATAATCAATCTTTGAGGGCAATTGCTTTTAAAGTACAAAGATTTCAAATATGGACATTTTCTTCTAAAACATTGGGGGGCAACGCCCCTCAAAATATTTGGGGGGAAGTGCCTTGCCCACCATAGTCGCCGCCTATGGCTAGAGCGCAAACCTTGTCAGAAATGAAGAACTTTTTTTTTAGTTAAAGCCAACCGGAATGCGAACAGATCCGTCGGCGCCCGAATTTTGAAAAAAAATTGCACTTTTTATTTTTTTAAATTTTAAAAATATTTATTTTGGGTTCTTAACTTAAAACAAATTTTCTTTTTTTAAATTCGGACTCCGACAATTTGTTGAAATTTTGGTATCCTTTAATTTCAAAAAAAAAAGTTTTACTTTTGACAAGACATTCGATCTCCAGCCATTTTTATACCAAAAAATATTTTTCTAAATTTTTCTCCGACTTGGATTTAAAATAATGTCAAATGAAAACTATTCTTCAAAATTCGGGATCCGACTATATTTCGGCATTTTAGTTAGCTTTAATTTAAAAAAATATATAATTTCCGACCAGTTTTGCGCTCTCGAGCGAGTTTTGAACCAAAAAACTCGATTTGGAACTACTATGCGTTCATGCAACTCAGTTTTTCAGATAATCGGGCATTTTAACTAATTTAATTTAAAATTTTTGTTTTAACAATATTTTAAAATGTCGTTTGGCGTTTTTGAAAATTTCAAAATGACGGCTCACGATGGCGTCCACAACGGAAAAAGTTACGTAAAGTTATTGTAACATATTAAAAAAAATGTAAAATAAATCAAAAAATATTTATTATGGTTTGAATGTATAGTTTGGATGATTGAGAGTAGTTTTTATAAATTTTCAAAGCTCTTCATTTATTATTCAAACTACTTCCCTTACGCATCAACATACCGTTGACTGCGACTTAAAAGTGAATCAAAGAGTGGCACATATACTCAACCGGTTTTGCCTTCAGATGAAGCGTCGCCACTGCTTTGATGGTATCTACAGATATGGATATATAAATGGCACATTTTTTTTATATTTTCTTTGTTATGCTACAGTATCGTAAGTAATATTAACAAACAACAAGTGTTTGGTTTTTTTGCAAAGATATATCCTTCATATTTAATAATAATACAAACTTCACTTGTAATCCATTACCAAAAAAAAAAAATTTATAAACATGTAAAAAAACCGATGAAATGAGCGGGTCACATAAATGCCACAATTTGGAAAAAAAGAGAAAATATCGTGTTCAAATTGCATTTTTTGAATTTTTGGTATGCAAAAAAATTTAGATCATCAAGATCTTGTGTTGTAGCCTCTGTTTTTGATGACAGCTTCACACGTGCGACCCACACTCACAACATTTTTCCGCATTTTGTTTTGGATATGGCATACCAATCTTTCTGTGCCGCAGACCAAAGACCGTCCATATTTTTATTATTTTTTTTTTTTACAATTTCAACCTTGACCACGTTCTACAGGTTCTCTATTGGATTTAAGTTAGGGCTCCGAGCTGGAAAATCCAAAACAGCGATCTTTTCCGCACAAAACCCATTATTTACTACTTTGGAGGAGTGTTTAGTGCCATTATACTGCAAAAATTTCCACTTAATTGGCATGAAATGGAGTGCATATGGTTCCATATAGTTTGTCAATGTGCCCCAACATTGGAACTTGTCCAATTGGTCATTGATTTTTATATGCGGGCCTACACCAAACCAAGAAAATGCATTACAGACCATAATGTTTTACACCCCTACTTTACCGTCTTGAAAAAGTATAAATTTTTGGAAAAACGTGTTGTGGAATGACAAAGCGAATATCAATAGCATGTGATCAGATATTAGAACCTTTGTTCGTTGTCTTAAATGGCAAGAGTATATTCATAGGTTCACCCAGAAGATGGTAAGACACTGGTGTGAAGACATTATGGTCTGCAGTGTATTTTCTTGGCATGGTGTAGGCCCACTTATAAAAATCAATGACCAATTGGACAAGTTCAAATGTTGGAGCACATTGACAAACCATATGGAACCATATGCACTCCATTTCATGCCAATTAAGTGGAAATTTTTGCAGTATAATGGCACTAAACACTCCTCCAAAGTAGTAAATAATGGGTTTTGTCCGGAAAAGATCGCTGTTTTGGATTTTCCAGCTCGGAGCCCTAACTTAAATCCAATAGAGAACCTGTAGAACGTGGTCAAGGTTGAAATTGTAAAAAAAAAATAATAAAAATATAGACGGTCTTTGGTCTGCGGCACAGAAAAATTGGTATGCCATATCCAAAACAAAATGCGGAAAAGTGTTGTGAGTGTGGGTCGCACGTGTGAAGCTGTCATCAAAAACAGAGGCTACAGCACAAGATCTTAATGATCTAAATGTTTTTGCATACCAAAAAGTCAAAAAATGCAATTTGAACACGATATTTTCTCTTTTTTTCCAAATTGTGCCATTTATGTGTCCCGCTCATTTCATCGGTATTTTTACATGTTGATAAATTTTTTTTTTTGGTAATGGATTACAACTGAAGTTTGTATTATTATTAAATATGAAGGATATATCTTTGCAAAAAACCAAACACTTGTTGTTTGTTAATATTATTTACGATACTGTAGCATAACAAAGAAAATATTGTAGCGAAATTTGGTTTATGCCAGAAAATTCTCGTAATAATTATTAAACGATATTAGCTAGCATCACTGACCGTAGAAAAATACGTGCATCACTGACCGTAAGAAAAATACGTGCATCACTGATCGTAAGAAAATATTTGCATCATTGACCGTAGAAAAATACGTGCATCACTGACCGTAGAAAAATAACACCATCTAGCGACATGTAGTATGTTTTCTGTACTATAAATGATAAAGTGGTACGACATTATCAACGTCGATAATCGCCATCTAGAAGACACTGGAAACGACATTCTGGATAATGGCGGATGGTACGACATTATCAACGTCGATAATCGCCATCTAGAAGACACTGGAAACGACATTCTGGATAATGGCGGATGGTACGACATTATCGCCATCTAGTAGGCACTGGAAACGACATTCTAGACAACGGCAGATGGTTCTAGAACATGATGAATTGAGTATAAAAGGCTGTGATATAAGCAGCAGAGGGACAGTTGATATTGAACAGTGGAACACAGTGGATCTTAAGTGAGAACATTTGAATTTAAGTACTAAAGTGATATAGTGGATTTTAAGTAATAAAGTATAACGTTTGTGTATACAATTTGAATGAAAAGATTAAATAAACAATTGTACTGTGTAAAAACTAACGTTTGTGATTTTAATAAACCATTTTATAATTAAATAAAGATTGCGTTTTTCTTGATTATTACACAATCCAGTGATCGAACTCAGAAAAGTGTAAGAGATTGAAATTACTGTCAAAGGGACAGGAAATTTCGTAACAATATAAAAAAATGTGCCATTTATATATTCACAGCTGTATGTAGTACTAGACCGGTTCAAAAAAAAAAGTCTCTGAAATTTAGAGGCACCGGCAGATTCCTGTTCCCATAAGTGTCCCGAGTGGGCTTTGTAAAAAATTTTATATAAATATTGCGCTCCTGTTTAGCGATTTCAATATTACTCTTGAAACTTTCGCACAAAAAAAAAAGTTCACCAACAACCTAAAAACGATGGTGGTTATCGCTGAGGTGAACTTTTTTTTTTAATTCAGTCTCACATTCGGGGTAGTTTTGAATGGGGAATTCGAATTTCTCATTATTTTTTAATTATGTTGTTGCCTTCAGTGGTAAAAACTGAAAATATTCATGATATTTTGTCAAAAATTGAAATTTTTTTATTTAATGTGAAAAATCAGGTCTTAATTTTTGGATTTTTTTTGCTTTTATTATTTTGAATAATTAATTTTTTACTCCTCTATCTAATGGTGCTAACCGTAAATTTTTATTATTTTTGTACTTAAAAATATAAACATAAATATAATTGAACAAAGGATTTTTTTCATATTGAAGCTATGTTTTAACAGGGAAAGCTAGTTTACTTGAACCAACCCAAGTGTATAGAATTAGATAAGTATATTTCATATTTTTCGAAAAAGATTTCCACATTAAAATGTATATTCCCTGTTCAAACATAGCTTCAATATGAAAAAAATCCTTTGTTCAATTATATTTATGTTTATATTTTTAACTACAGAAATAATAAAAATTTGCGGTTAACACCATCAGATAGAGGAGTAAAAAGTGAATTATTCAAAATAATAAAACCAAAAAAATCCAAAAATTTAGACCTGTATTTTAATTTTAAATAAAAAATTTCAATTTTTGACAAAATTTCATGATTATTTTCAGTTTTTACTACTGAAGGCAACAACATAATTAAAAAATAATGAGAAATTCGAATTCCCCATTCATAACTACTCCGAATGTGAAAATGAATTAAAAAAGAAAGTTCACCTCAGCGATAACCACCATCGTTTTTAGGTTGTTGGTGAACTTTTTTTTTTGTGCGAAAGTTTCAAGAGTAATATTGAAATCGCTAAACAGGAGCGCAATACTTATAAAAAAAATTTTACACAGCCCACTCGGGACACTTATAGGAATAGCAATCTGCCGGTGCCTCTAAATTTCAGAGACTTTTTCTTTTTGAACCGGTCTAATGTAGTACGTCCTTGAAAAAACCACTTTTGATCACCATTTTCAGTATCAAGAATACTTGAATACGGACTTGTTATCGGTACTTCTTCGTTTTCGGTTGCTACGCATCGTAATCACGGCAGATATAAAAAAAACGCCAAAATTTGTTGGCTACAATTTTAGAATTCTCTTATATTCATCTTTTTTTAGATATAAGATTTTGTGTGCTTTATTATGCAAAATTCGCTAAAAATTACGAAAACACACTTCAACTTTCAAAGTTACTTCCACTTTTTGTAGCGTGCGTTGCAAAACTTTGTGATCAATTATTTCGCAACAAATGCCTGTTTAAAAATTATGTTTTATGCCATTCGAAAGTACACATAAATCCCACTTAACACTATATATGTACATATAAGTTGAAGGTATCTCTTTTGAAAGACCAAAAAATTTTTACTTTTTAATCAGAAACCGCGTACGAATGTAGCGTTCGTCACGCAGGATTTGCCCATATGTTAGAGTAAGATGCGCACTGGAAGCTCAAAAAAGATCTATTGCGTATCTTGTTCTAACGTATAGCAAAAATATGTCTCGTTTTGCTTTTCTCGTTATAGCAACTCGTTACAATTGTGTTTAGAACTTAAGTATTGGTTATTTTGGCTTAAGTTTACTATAGCTGACATTCTCGAATTTACTGCACTCAGAAGCGAAATAGGCGTGTCTCAAAAAAATGCGTTTCGAGATAATTGATGTTTTGTAAATGCCGTTTTCTTTCTCTACGGATTTTTTAATTTATTTATGGCAATTTAAATATCATTTTGATGTTATTTATTTATGATTAGGGCAAAATATCGAAATTCCTTGTGTTTATATCCTCTTCATGAGAGTAAAAAAAAAATATGAAAAAAAAAGTCGCTCGGATCTAGCTTCGGAGATATAGCAATCGGAATTTGTGGATATAACTTTGGAACAGGTTTACTTTAGCTTCCATTGCCCATTTTTTTTTTCTTTTTTAGGGGTAATCAATCGTGCGCGCAATTTTTAATAAAAATTTATATATTTCCTAATGAGAATCGTCTTATTATAATTGTTGTTGTTGTACCAGTCGTTATGGTTGTTGCTTTTTATTGTTTTTGTCCATAAGAACATACAATTCATTGAATAAATTTTTTGGTTTTCCGGTAAAAAAGGCGAACAAATTAAGCTTTCTTAAAATTCTAAAAAAACTTATGGGCTATTAATACATTTTTTTTTTAACAAATACCTACCGGTTTTTTAAAAAAAAATTATTCAATATTTCAGAAAAATCTTATCTTCATCATAACCACAGATTAAATTTCAAAGATTTGCTTGCCATTATTGTAGGCTATTAGTATAGTATGTACATTAGACCTGTCCAGAAATTTTCGAAATATGAATTTTTTAATGCGCTGAAAGCTTCTATGAAAGCTCTATGCATTTAAATAAGATGTGCATAAAAAAAAGTTCAAAAATATTTGTCTTAGATATTGCGCTTTTCGCCGGAAGGTCGAATTCGAGTGTTGTATGACTTAACCAATTTTTCACCTTTTGTTATTTTTAATTTACACACAAAATTTATTCGATAAAAAACGTTTTTTCAGTTATGATATTTTATGGAACATCAACAATTTGTACATTTTTTTCGAATGAAGCAATTGAAAGACAGTCAAAAATAACTGGCTTACTTTAGTTAAGCACAATGGTAGTAGGCTATATAACAGTAAAAAATAATTTAAAAATTTTTAAAATTTTTTTTCTCGGAAATATTTAAAGTTAAAGTTGGAATTTCAAAAAAAATTTGAAATTACATGTTTTAAGTGATGTAAAAAAGGAACAGAAACAATTTTATAAGTTTATGACTTTAAAAACTCGTTAAATAAACTGAACTTAGGAAAACAGCATTATTATTATTTTGAAATATTTTCCAAAACAAAAGTTATTTAAGGGTTTCTGAGAGAACCTTTTAAAATTCAGATTAACACTCGAATTCGACCTTCGGGCGAAAAGTGCAATATCTAAGACAATTATTTTTCAACTTTTTTTTATGCAAATCTTATTTAAATGCATAGAGCTTTCATATAAGCTTTCAACGCATTAAAAAATTCATATTTCGTAAATTTCTGGACAGGTCTAATGTGCATACTTATATATTCTTGATTAACATACTAAACTGTATAGCATACTAAAAATTCAAGAAAATTTGGAAAGAGACTTAAAGTAAATAATTACCATACACCGTGGCGGCGAATAACTGTAACTAGTTTTGCACATCGTTACTGTCCAAATCAGAACAACTCCAGGATTGCAGTTTTTTATGTCATCAGCGTAAATAATACACCAGTTGGATAAAGAAAACTTCAGTGTAAAAATTTTTAGAAGCATCAACGCTAAACGAGAGCTTGTAGTGAAATTACTTTTGAAAGGTGCAAACACCAGTGAGATCGTAAAGGCGTTAAAAAATCTTTATGTCAAGAAAATGTTTGTGTATCGTACTATAGCACAATTTAAGAAAAATATAAGCTTTAAGGTTACGAAAAATACCGGTTAAAAAAGTTCCGTAAGTACTCCAAAAATGGTCAGAAAAATGCTTGCGCGAATACGTCGAAATTGCGCTCTTTCGGGAAAAAAAGATCCCCAGAGACATGGGTGTGTGCCACAAAACCTTGCAAAACGTTATTAAAAAAAAATTTGAAGAAGGAAGCATTCAAGAAAAAGCGTATTCACGGCCTCACAGAGCGCCAAACAATAATGAGAAAGATAGGAAGTGAGGCACTCCTTCGGTGGCACGCAAGTTCTGATACAATTTTTTCTGATGAGAAACTATTTCTGTTGCAAGACAGTCACAACGCCCAAAATTATCGCGTATATGCAACAAATTTGGTTGATATTCCCACTTATGAAAAAAACAGTTAAACGGTATC